>AP028431.1:13062750-13134536 GCA_036509395.1 Antheraea yamamai | reverse complement strand
GTGCATTTCCTCTAATAAAGGGGGAACTAGAATGGGCCAGAGAACTCAGATGCGAGGAAAGCCACTGGCCAAAATCGCATTAAAGGCTCCTATACGAAATGAGGAAGGCCAGACTAAGACCTACTAAATGGCTTCGGAGTTTTTGCAAGTCAATGTGAACCACTCGTCTGCGGCCCAAGATTTACTAATCCAGACCATGGCCGAGTGGGCCATACAGGTAGCGATAGTGTCCGAACCCTACTATGTCCCCAGTACAGGCAACTGGATAGGAGACGTCACGGGTACGGTCGCTATCATCGCCTCAACATCAGTGAGGACGAACCTATTGATAGCGAAGAGAATAAGCTCTAGTTTTGTTGCGGCTAAATGGGGAGACATTGTTTTGGTGGGGGTTTATTTCTCGCCAAACAGGACGCTCGCCGAATTTGAAGCCTTTTTGGCGGAATTGGGAGCTCTCGTTTGTCAGACGCTACCATGTCCCGTATTAGTGGCAGGCGACTTCAATGCGAAATCTGCTGCCTGGGGATCCCCGGTCACGAATCCACAAGGTAGTTTGTTGGAGGAGTGGGCTGTAACCACAGGTCTTTCCCTTATAAACAGGGGCTCATCATATACCTGTGTGCGGCAGCAAGGAGGGTCTATTGTAGACCTTACCTTTGCTTCACCATCAGTAGCCAGCCGCATACAGGGCTGGAAGGTGGTTGATGCGGAGTCTCTTTCCGACCATCTATACATTAGATTTCGCGTCAACCGGTCGGTGGCGAATGGAGTTGCTGATACGAGCCACTCCTCGGCACCGAGATGGGCTCTAAAGCGCCTTAACGAAGAGATATTCGTTGAAGCCTCCATAGTGGCATCCTGGGAGAGACAAACGAATGAGCCTGTGAACGTCGCCAGGGAGGCGGGCTGGTTCCGTGGTGCTATGACTCGCATCTGTGATGCTGCCATGCCCAGGATCCACTCCCGACCTCCTCGACGACATGTCTACTGGTGGACGGACGATATTGCCCGGCTACGTGCCTTGTGTATGGTAGCCAGACGGCGGTTAGCCAGGCATCGTAGGCTACGTCAGGGGCGGAATGCGGCTGCAGAGGCAGTACTATATAGTGAATACAGGAGCGCAAAAAAAACCCTGCAGATCTCCATCAAACAGGCGAAAATCCAGGCAAGGGCGGAGCTTGTGAGGACCCTAGATATCAATCCCTGGGGCCGTCCGTACCGAATGGTACTGGGTTCACTGCGCACGCAGACTCAACCGACTGCGCAAAGCCTTTTGAGCCAGGAATGCTGGATGATATCATATCATCACTCTTCCCGCAGCGGTCGACTTTCACTCCCCCTTACGTGGTCCCGTCTGTTTTGAATGGGCAGGATACAGAGGAGGTTGTGACGCCTATTAACGAGGATGAGTTGAATGGAGCAGTGAGACGAATGGGAGTAAGAAACGTAGCCCCAGGTCCCGACGGTGTTCCAGGTCGCGCCTGGGCTTTGGCCATGCCAGCACTAGGCGGAAGATTGAGGCGACTATTTAATGCTTGTCTGGAGACCAGGCAGTTTCCAGCTCAGTGGAAAGTTGGTCGCCTTGTATTGCTCCAAAAGCAGGGATGTCTTACAGACTCTCCGTCGGGATATCGCCCGATTGTTTTGCTGGATGAAGTTGGGAAACTTCTTGAGCGTATCGTTGTACGAAGATTGGTTCGACAATTGACCAGAGTGGGGCCGAATCTTTCGGAAGCGCAATACGGTTTTCGGGTTGGTCGGTCGACATCTGATGCCATACTGCGTGTTAAGGCGCTCTATGATGAGGCGGTCTCCCAAGGTGCTGTATTGTTAGCAGTCTCAGTGGACATTGCCAATGCATTCAACAGTATACCCTTGGAGTGTATTAAAGAGGCGCTAAAGTACCACCGAGTGCCGCAGTATCTGTCTGACCTAATTGGCTCATATTTAGAGGGCAGAAGCGTAGCATGTGATGGACAGGATGCTCGCCTCCACCGGAGAGCCATATCGTGCGGTGTTCCACAGGGGTCGGTCCTCGGCCCGCTCCTGTGGAACATCGGATATGATTGGGTGCTCCGAGGGGATCTCCTGCCCGGAGCCGGCATAGTATGTTACGCTGATGACACACTGGTGACTGCTCGAGGAGGTACCCTTGAGGACGCCATCCGGCTAATCACAGTTAGTGTGTCACAGGTGGTGGGAAGAATGCGAATGCTTGGTTTGAAGGTGGCTCTCCACAAAACCGAAGCGATTTGCTTCTACGGCCCTCGTAAAGCATTGCCTTCTGGAGTCCATATAGAGATTGATGGGGTTCGTGTAGACGTAGGTACTAGCATGAAATACCTCGGCCTTATGTTGGATAGTTTTTCTAAGGTAACAGCCCTTTTTTTTTATTAACGTGGGGAAATCCCTTATGGATACACCACCCTCTATCCACTCCGGCAGGATCGGGCGGACAGCGTCAATAGTATAACGCCCGAAACGCTCGTCCGCCAGGTCCTGCCTCCATCGCCTTAGCGCCTGCTCTCGGCCTTCCCTCCTCATGGCCTCAATCTCCCTGGGGGCTGGAGGCTCCCCAATTCTCTGCTTTGCCGCCGTGAACTCGTACACGGCGGCAAGAACTCCCGCCTCCAGCTCCCAGGGTAGGGAGCCGGCGAACGCAATGGGCGCTGCGGAGGCCACGGTGCGGTACCCCCTTATTGCCCTCAATGCCACCATGCGCTGCGCAGCGCGTAACACCCGCACACTAGCGGCACCGAGGGCATCGGCCCACACAGGGGCTCCGTAGACAGCCATCGCCAGCACGACCCCCATGTATAGTCGGCGGCACCCAGCACTCGGCCCCCCTATGTTGGGGAGCAGCCGGCCGAGTGCCGCCGCCACCCCAACAATTCGCGGTCTGAGCCCCTCAAAATGGGGCTCAAACCGCCAGCGCCCGTCCAGGGTGAGGCCCAAATACTTCATCTGGGTCCCCACCCTGATTCGGGCACCCTCCACCATTATGTGGGCCCCAGGTGGTGGCCCTCGCCGAGGCCCGTGAAATAGTAGGGCCTCGGTCTTCTCGAGAGCCACTCTGAGGCCCAAACGCCGAATGCGCCCGTCCACGAGGGTTGTGGCCATTGTAGCCAGCCGCTCCACCTCCTGCCAACTTCTCCCCCGGGCTACGACTAGGGTGTCATCCGCGTAACAAATTATGCGCGCTCCAAACGGGAGCACGCCGCGGAGCACCCAGTCGTAGCCCATGTTCCACAGGTATGGGCCCAAGGCCGACCCCTGCGGAACCCCCCGCCGCGTGACTCGCCGGACCATACAACCGTCGCCATCTATGTAGGCGACCTCCCTATCGACCAGATACGCCTCCAACAGCCGCCGCAAATACAGAGGCACCCCGAAATAGCGGAATGCCTCCCGTATCACACTGTGCGGTAGGCTGTTGAAGGCGTTGGCGATGTCCAAGGATACCGCCAGAAGTCTCTCCCCTTGGGAGGTCGCCTCCATAGACAGCGACTTAAGGAGGGTCAGGGCGTCCACTGTGGAACGTCCTGCCCGGAAGCCATACTGCGCGTCCGCCACGTTCGGCCCAACTTCCTCCAGGTGCTGGACGACCCGAGAAGCAACAATTCTCTCCAGGACCTTCCCAGAGTCGTCCAACAGTACCAAGGGCCGATACGCGGACGCGCAATCTAGGGGGCGGCCCGCCTTTGCCAGCAGGCATAGCCGGCCCTGCTTCCAGGGTTTCGGGAACCGCCCAAACTCCAGACAACTGTCGAGCAGTCCTCGAAACCACCCCCCTATATAGTCTAACGAGACCGCGAGCACCCGGCCCGGGACCCCATCCACACCGGGCGCTCTCTTTCGATTGCGGAGGCGCTCTAGTGCACTCCCCATTTCCTCCTCTGTTATAGGGGGGGGAGGACTATCAAGCACCTCCGCAACTTCCACCTGAGGAGGCGGAGGCATGGGAGGAGGTGGCAGCACCGGAGGGTCTGGGAACAACTCTCCCACAACCCTCGCCACCACCTCCGGCCGGAGGGTTTCCGTCACCGGGGGCGCCCGGGACAGCTTCTTTCTCATCATCCAATATGGGCGCCCCCACGGGTCGCCCTCCAGCGTTTCCAGTAACTCCTCCCAAGCCTCCTCTTTCCCCCGGCCGATGACAGCCTGTAGGACCTTCCTGCACTCTCTGTATCTGCCATACAGCCGGGCCTCCTCCTCAGGGTCTCGGTGTTATAAGCGTGAGCTATAATTCTTCATTATTATCTCCGTATAAACGCCCTACATCGTAACGCGTCTACATACATATTGTTTTTTTTAATGTATAAGTAGAGAAACATTAATTTGCATTATAATATCTGAAATCACGACAATGTTGTTACAATTATTCTACACATTTATAGTGATATCAAATTTAACTAAAGATATTTAACAATGTAGGGAACGGTATACAAAGGTGACATTTTTTCTACGGTAAAGTAATATAAAACTCATTATATCTACCCACATTCGCGAGCCGATTATAACAAAAATATACTTAAGCAAAATGTTTGGATTTTGGCAAGGAATTGCTTTGTTTGTTAGTGTACTATCGCTCGTGCTTATAATCGTTGGGTAAGTAGACAGAATTTTAATTTAAAACCACTATTTCACAATTCATTTTCATACCAAGTTGCTAATAAAGTGAATCCCACGTTGTCACGAATTTATATGCTTTGAGACTAAAGAGGATTAGGATACTTTAAGATATTTTTCTTCGACTACAGCTATGTTTCATTAAAGAAATTAGTGAATAATAAAATAAACGTAAAAAATAAAACATAACATTATAAATTGCTGCATTTACTAATCATATTTTTTTGTAGGTACCTAAACATAAGTAACAAAAAAATATTTTTCTTTTATACACAATCTTTAACATAGGGCACAGTATTCTGAATAGTCATGGATATCATGATAAGACTTAACAATACTTTTAGTATAAACTGCATTAGGTTCAATGCCAAACGTTAAAAATATATGAAATTACGATAAAATCAAACATTATCAATGCAGTAGATTATATTTTAAATATTACATTAATGTTTATAATTTCCTTTATTTAATTTACATATATCTTAAGTACAGCTGCTCAACTGTTTGAAGACAATTTTTGAGTGGTCCAAGTAAGGAAGTCATAAGTATTTTATTTTTACTTTATAAATCTAAAAATTAACGAAATAGAGTGAAAATAGACCTGCAAATCGTAACTAAATCTGTTTGGCCTTTTTTTTATATCATTGGAGGCAAACGAACAGGTGGGTCACTTGATGTTAAGTAATCACCACCGTCCATAGACACTGGCAACACCAGGGGAGTCGCAAGTGCGTTGCCAGCCTGTGTTAGGGGGGGGTAGGAAGTGAAGGGGAAAGTGGAAGGGGATGGGGCGATGGATCTTCGGCACTCTCACTGATCGAACGAAACGCAACAGTGCAAGCACTGTTACTTCACATCGGTTTTCTGTGAGAGGGTGGTACTACCCCGGGCGAGCCGACCCATTCATGCTGAAACCAGAAATAGCTTCAGCGTGGCTCTACCACCTAATATATCACCTAATGGCTCTGGCCTGACTAATAAAAAAGTTGAGCAGCCTTGATCTAAAGCATTAAGGTTGATATACCTAAGTCCGGTGAAGCTTTAATGTTCTGTCAGGCCAACAGTGTTAGTCAGTTCGAAAGAAAAAGGCTGCAATACCTACCTGCTTGCAGTATTATCCATCATTTGCATGTTTACTGCTAGATAATTAATTAACCTAATTGCTTGATCATTAAAAGGAAATAAATTTAAAAGTTAATTGAAAGCACAACAGTTTTTGAGCCTGTTTTGGAATAAGGTCTGAGCGTTATTACAGATTAAGGACATAATTTGTTAATTACTTATATTCATACATTCGTTCATAATGATCGTTACTCAAAATTGAAATAAGTTGATGTTAATAATAATTCATTTTTCAGATTTGTCATTATTCCATTCTGTAAACGCAGACATAATATGGCAGAAAGGTCTGGACAAAATTCATCCAGAAACCATCAGGATTCTTCTATACCATATGAAAACCACAGTAGCTTTACTATTTCAGTGCCATCAGTTCCACCTTATTTTTATATTAATGAATTTAATTTTGATGCCTACAATGTTTGTCTTTAGTATTATTCAGCAAAGAAGAATATCTTATCCTCTATTCATTATTTCTTTGTAATACATTGTCATTAAGTTATTTCAAAAGGAGAGAGATTTTAATATAATGTAATCATATAAAACTGAAGCGTAAGTTTATTAAAACAAAAATAAATGTTTCAAAAACTAAATAGTTTATTTCTTTATATTCTTACATAGTTATGATGCTAGTAAATCAATTTTGTTTACTTTATCTTTATTCTCATGTTCAGTCATTTCAGTCTGATCAATTTTCTTCTCCACATGCTCTTCATCACTTTCCTGCACATCTTTATCTTTGCAGATTTCTGGGTTGATTTTCATATCATCTTCCTCCTCATCACTATCTGATTGTGATGAAACTGATTGTTTGTTTTCGGTCTTTGCCCTTTTCCCCTTTAATTTAGCTAATTTCTTTTTCTTTAACCGTTTTGCTCTTTTCTTTGCTGTTCTTTCTTCTGCTTCCCTTTTATTGTTTTCAATTTTCATACGGTATTCATCATCTAGTTTTTCCTGCAAATGGATACCAATGAATTAAAACCAAATTATATACAACATATTTGATACTGGTAGAAAGAAAGCAGGTTTTTAGTATAGTGTTAGTAGTATCGAGTAGAAGAACAAGATTTTTATCACATATGTTATGTTTCAGTGTGTTAGTAAACAGGCATGTAGTTGTGTTCACTGAGACTTATAGCTATAAATAATCAAGCAAAAACTAATTACAAACCTGAGGCCGATCATAATAAGTCACTACTCCTGAGAACTGTGTTGGAATGCCTTGTGTGTTAGTACCTGTTGCTTATCACACCCTAAAATATGAATAAAGGAATCCAACCATACCTACTTGTCACAGAAATAGGTGTGTGTACTGTGTTTATGTTGAATCTTATATGGGATCGACTTTTTAGTATATAGACTGCAAAGTTTAGCTGACTACCAAGCTATTGACTATCTTGAGATTATTATCAGATATCAGATGAATAATAGGTACAATAACTTACTTTTTCACTTTTTTCTTGTATAAACTTTTGTCTTGCATACTCCTTTCTCCTTAAATGTCTATAAACATGAAATTCACCAGAACCTGCGCCTGCGCTAGATCCCATCACATTGCGAACAAAGTCAGGAGGTTGTGGTAAAGTTTTCGGTTTCGCTGGGTCTGGTAAAATTATGGGTTTTTCCTATGTAATATAATTATTATCATTTAAAATATACATTGAAATAATATCCATGTAAATATTATAATACTAAAAACACTTACTGGATTTTTCATTAATTTCTCAAGTTTTAGTCTTTGTAAATCTGTTGCATTTTTTACGACCACGGGCTTCTTTTCTTCGCCTAAAAATTCTTTGTTGCTCATTTTAACAAACAACTAAACGTTTGTATGTTAACACAAATTGATACAAACAAATTCACTTAACTTCTCTTTTTTTATAATGGCGTCTCGTAAATACGTATTCTGCCAGTGTCAAGTCAATCATGGGAGAGCCGCTGCGCTAGGAGTATTATTATTCTGTGTGGGAGAGTCACCTTAAAGGTAGGAGGTACCTAGTATTAAATATTATACGTAAATTAGTTCTTTCAGATAAGACCACTGAAACATATAAAAATAACACATAAAGATGCTTTAAATAAATAACTCAAGAGCCGTTTTGATCTACGTAACGTATACAACGTGTAATGTATTTAATTGGATAAGGAATAATACTGTATTGTATAAAATAGTTAGGTACATGACACCTCATTATTTTTGTAATAAAATAAAAATGGGTACTTTGGGTTATCCTTTATTCCATCTTTGACTTTTTTATCGATCTTTTTAACATATACAATTCAGTAGTATATTAATCTGATCAATCTCGTAAGGTTTAGCCAGCGTTTGCGATTTAAACGCACAAAAATACGTTTGTTACGAAATCACATTACAATTTTTTGAAGTTTTCGGCTTTTCTGTACTATAACATATATGTACTATAACATATATGTATTATACATATAAACCTTCCTCTTGAATCACTCTATCTATTGCTGAAAACTGCATTAATGTCCGTTGAAAAGTTTAAAAGATCTAAGGAACACACAGCGGAAGTAACTTCATTTTATGTTATGTAAAGATATATATATATATATAAAAACACTTTTCTGGGTGAAGACCAACATGTGATACTTCTCCTTATCTCAGTACTTATAACTATACTTTTTTTTATTTGCCTTTACTATAAAAATTAGCATCATAGCAGAGACCGAGATAATGGTGAGCGAATATTTTAAACCAGAGAATAAAGTATTTCTTCCGCGTGTCATGGTGAACGAATATTTCAAACTACAGAATAAAGAATTTCTTCCGAGTGTCAAACGTTTGCTCACCTCTGATTGGAAAATCTGGACTACAAAATCCTATGTAATTAAGAAACATAACTATAACAAAATACTACGTCACATGTCCACCGCGATTGCAATTCAGTGCCAGTTTGTTTGTTTCTTTTGCCAATATTTTTTTCATTACTTGCTTACTTTATAATCAAACCACGTAAATTTCATACAAATGCTTGTATATGATATATTGTATAACACTTTTTTATAATGCATACTTATATCTTTTTAATCATTATAATTGAGTACTTAATAGTATATATAGGTACTCATACCACCAGTTAGCCCGTACCAAACGCTGCGCGCTGTAAAAGACGTCCGCGACATATTTTTACCGACCCTCCCGATGAAATAACGGCAGTGAACGATCAGTACCAGCCTGTCTCTCCAAACAGAGCGTGCTTACGCCCACGCCCGCGTAACCACAGATCACGCCGCCGTGGTCTGGGGGTAAATTTCGCTCCCGCACACCAGACTAGGCCCCCCTCGGCAGCGGCTCAAGCCTAGGTCCGTTCCCTCGGCGTGGAGCCCTTGAGTACACTGCTCGCTCGATACAGTGACACAAAATCTTACTTCACTGCGACAACATTACACATATCACCTCCACGCACGTGCATGCATACACGCTTACACATGCAAGTGGAAGGGTTTTATTTTTTTCCCTTATCAAACTGAAATAGTTTAGAATATTATCCGATACGAAATATATATAAGAGTTGTTGAGGTATGTATGCTTGGTACACATATATGTTTCAACAACTCATATATGTATGAATATGAATAGTTAGCTTAGCTTAGGTTAGCTCAGATAGGTCGCGAATTGCATGTATCAGGCAACAGCCAAAGCCGAGGTGTGCCGCGCATCCTTGAGCTAGTTGTCAAAATAAAATCGGCTGAGTGCCTTAAGCGCTCGCCTTAGTAGTCCGGTGAAGCTGTTAAGACCTTGCTTGGTCAATAGCGTAGTCAGTTCGAAAAAAAAAAAAAAAAAAAAAAACCACCAGTTAGCAAATAGCACTCGAATGTATTTGAAATTTCAAATCATTGAGTCATCTTACTCACTGTTCATAGTCATGTTGCTTTTATATAGTCCTTGCCATACTTTTTGAACGCTTTTATTTTAGTTGCATAGAATACAAATGTAAGTATAAATATATAAATAATTTGAGGATAAATAAAAACCAATTTTAGATTGTTATCATAATATTTTACCTTTGTGTTAAACTCTTGACTTTATTATACTAAACTGCATACGTGTAAGCCCAAACTTACAGCTATCTTCATAACGGCCAGAAAGATTGACGAGGACCAAATCCACAGAAGACTTTACAGAATGTATGCAACCAACGACTTCCCGAATTATTAATCTCTTGGATTGTCTATCATTTAATAAAAATATGATTTGTCCGCCCCAAACTTTTTGGCCGCTCTGAATATAGCCGTGAGTACGGGCTTGCACATAATATAATTAAGAGTTGAATACAAAACAAATTAAAAGTAGTATTATAGGAATCTAAATTGGCATTTTTTTATCCTTAAGTTGTCTCGATGTTATACATATAATAAAATACCTATTATTACGTAAATTTGTGATCTACGCAGCTATATTCAGAGCGGTCAAAAAATTTGGCGCGAACTAAATATTTCAAATTTTCAAGAATCTTAGGCTGATGTTGTACATATACCACTAATATACTCGAGTTCCGATCGGGCCGTCAACGCGAACGGTTGTCCGCTTTGCTGCGCGATACTCGTGATTTAGTGACGTCAGTTATTACTTCGTGAGTGTTCGTTTTCATTGTTCCGATCCGGCACACCTGCACTGTACACCTGCGTTCTTTTTCTTGGAATTGAGTGAGGCCTTTCCTTTGTATTTATTTATTGCCTTACTTATTTCTTGGTATATTTATTTGTTTACTTAGTTATCTATCTATTTATTTACGTATTTCTTTAATTCTTCAGTCATTTCTTTATACATTTTTTTTACTTTTCAATTATTTATTTAATTATTTATCTATTTATTTATTTTTTCTATTTACACATTTTATTTATTTTCTCGCTCCTATTTCTTGTATTATTTTCGTCTTTTGTTTCAATTTAAACAACTCTCTTAATCCGGACTCGGGATAGTCCCATAACTTACGTTTGGCGTGCCCCCCTGCCCTTAAGGCAGGGAGGTTGGTTCGAATCCCGTCCCCCCTCAAGCCACCGGAATGGCCGAACATTCCGTGATTATTTAATCCAACAGGGCCAAACATGGACGTCGCGACCGCGTACAATAATTACGTAGCTCTTTCTCAGAGAACACGCAGTATGTGCCCCGCGTGGCTACCGCAAACTCCTTCGCTACCCTCTCTCCGCTAAATACCGCCGATAGGGGTCCGATAGAAGCCCCCATACCGAGCTCCAGCTCGGAAACCGGCTCCGATATGGAGCTCGACGTGGCGGCGTCTGCCGTGCCACCCGCGACCTCCGAATCGTCCGCGATCCCCGCGCCCTCTGCGCCCTCTCGCCTTCTGCGCACGAAGACGGTTTAAAATCGCACATATCAAAAACTCTGGTTCGCGATCCTCGGATTCCGACCAGGGTTCCGCACGCCCGGTGGAGAAAGCGCCATAAATGGCGCGGGTCCCGGCTATACCGGCAAACACAAAGCCACGCAGCAAGCCCAACCCTGCTTCCGTCACACTCTCACAAGGAGCGAGGACATAGCGGCAAAAAGCCACGCCCACCGCCTCCTTTACTATACAGGAAAACCAAGGATTCTATCTCCACTTCACTTAATAACCTACAATAGGAACGTCCGCCCTTAACACTCCGGCGGGTATACAACAAGGTGACACACCTCTACCACCAGCGCAACAAAATTCCTTCGAACAAAAAGCATACACTTTTCCCTCAGAGGAACGTCTCCTCCTAGTGCTCCTCGCGTCCCACGGAGACCTACCGACATCATCGCCTCCCTTAGGGACAAGCTTCCTTCCACGAGGACACGGAGACCACCCCCACACAGAAACCACAAAGGCTCATTTTAGATCGCTCCGGGCAAACCATTTTTAATATCACCTCTTGTGTAAGCTCACCGGCACACCGGGAGCCTCCACGCAAAAATCACACCCACACATGCCACTCAAATGCACCGCACGCAACCCCTCCTCCCGGCCGCCGCACACTCTACCACGGGCGCACGCCCACACTCCGACCTCCAGTGTATTGTGCGGGAACGGGTCACCCCGCGAACTATCGCGGCGTCCCCGCGCACCGCCACACGCGCCCCCCCAGCGCGACAGGGTCTAGGGCGCCTGTGGCCACCGCCCGCTCTCCGCCTCCACCTCTCATCCGGGGAGCCTTCCCTGGCCTGCCGGGGCCTCTCGCGCCCCGGTAGCGCCCGCGTCCACTCCGCGCGCGCCCCCCTCTTGCCGCGCGCACCACAACCCGGGCGGGCCCCTCTGGCCCCCTGGGCTCCCCAGCCCCGGCCCTAAGCCTCGCCCCATCCCACAGGCACGGCCGCACGCGCCCACCACCCTCTAGGGCCTCTAACACCAATTCCGGGAGCACATTTGCAGGAAGTCCTAAACTCAACAGCCCGCGAGGAGGACGGGAGCTCAACGGCTCGCCAAACCCGAGATTGCTGCGCATTACATCGCATCGCCCGCCACAAGACCAACATAAAAATCCCGAAACCGCCCCTCTTCAACGCACCGCCAATAGCCCTTGCGCAAACAAACCTCCTCCCAACCCACCAACCCCAAAAAACCCCCCCGCACATAAATACCCCCCAACAAGGAGACCGCCCAAATCCCACCTCTCAAAAAACCACAACACCCACAACCACTCTCAGACACGAACTAGGTAGGGTTCTCGCGTTTGACGTCATAGCCCCTCCGGAACCCACCCATTATCAGGATAACTGCCGTCCTCAGTTTTAGACATAGCTTTGTTAAAAAATATCACACTTCGGTACACTCATACAAGTCGTACACAACTTATTCGGACCATCGCCCCGTATTACAGTTAGGTTTTAACTCAACTTCACCCCTCCTCGGTTAGGGGCTATTACGCAAACTCGCTCGTTATTTAAAGAAAACCTTCGTCTAGCAATTTAACGATCCGGCCGTGTTGGTGTCTAAAGCCACGCGGATTCGGCTTCGATTCCCTGTCACTTCTCCACCGCCGTCAAAACCTCAAAAGACAAGCGCGAATGATCGCCGTTTTATACTCCCCACACGTAACTTGTTACGGAAAAGAACGCCGCGACTCGAGCTCACGACGCTTACCCGTCTCAAAAACGCACCGTTACGCTTTTTACGTAAAAGTCAAATCTCGACTCAGAGATTCGCGACAGGGGACACTTCTGAACCCGCCGCTCACCTTCGTCTAAACTCTCGCACTTTAAAGTCACTCATTACTCCACCTCCTCTCATAGTCCCGCCTCCTCTTCAAGCATAAAAAGCAGCTTCCGCAGTTTAGAAAAACAGTGTCACCAACACTACAACACTGACCCTATCCATATTGGTCGATCGAATTGTCGGCAAGCATGCACTAGATCCCCTCCCTGGATACCCTAACCTCAATAACTTTCGATAAGTTTCGACCGCCATCCACGTCTCAAGCTTAGGAGTCCCCAGTCCCATGGGACAGGAACAGGTACTAACTCCTTCCCATCACATCATAACTCTATTGTCTCATCTTCAATGCGGCCATGTCCCGGCCACTTTCCACCCCTAAAAGCCGTAGTGATAGGCATACACAAGCCCGGCAAAAAAACTACGCTTCCCGATAGCTATCGCCCGATTAGCCTGTTAGATACATTAGGTAAATTATACGAGCGGCTCCTTCTAACCGTCTCCAATCTCGATTACAGATTTAAAATTAATACCACCTAGCAGTTCGATTTCGTGCCGAACACTCTTCACGAATCAAGTACACCGCCTCACAGTACATTTTCTCTAATTTTAATCCACCCAAACGTAAACCAAACGCACAATTGCAGTCTTTTTCGATGTCGCCAAAGCCTTCGAAAGGTCTGCATGGAGGCTCGCCATAAATTATGTAAATATCACGTACCCAAAGTTAATTCATATTATCCACGATTATCTCACTATAGGACTTTCCGCTTTAGAGTGGATGGGGAACTATCCCTGCCCCACCCATACGCTCAGGTGTGCCACAGGCTCCATACTCGCGCCCTCGCTCTTCAATCTTTCATCATACCTACCTCGTCTAAACGGGTCAGGAGGTTGCTATCTACATACCGATTTACACTTCCAGCTTCGTCACTTTCTTGAACGCATCAAAAGCCGTTTGCACACTCGTAATGTTTCGTCAGCGCATAAAGTTAATCCTAAAACGCCGCGATACTCTCGACCTTTACGACGAGAATAACCTCAGCCCATCAGGCTATACGGAACCGATATACCTTGGCCACAGTCAAATATCTCGGTGTTACATTAGAAAACATTTAAATTTCGAGCACAATAGATAGAGTGCGAAACAAAGCCCTATGTCTTGGTCGCCTCCATCCTTCTTTTCATAGGAGAAATGTCCCTCAACACAAGCTCACTTTTATAAGACGTGTATCCGTCCCTATGACATATAGCAGTCCCTTTTTCGCATATTCAAAAATAATTTTCATAAGTTGCAGGTCTTCAAAACCCTTTTACGTAAAGTGACCGGTGCCCCGTGGACGTCCGAAGTTGATCTACATAGGGACCTAAGAGCCTTCTATCTGGCGTACGTAAAATCACTTACGATTAGTTATTTTAAAAAGCCGCAATCATCCCAGTCCGTTAGTGGTATCCGCCGCAAAATACGAACCCGTACCAAACGCTCCGTTGAAAAGACGTCCGCACATATTTTTACCGACCCTCCCATAAATAACGGCAGTGAACGATCAGTACCAGCCTGTCTCTCTAAACAAGCGTGCTCACGCCCACGCCCCGTAACCACAACACGCCCCGTGGTCTGGGTGTAAATTTCGCTCCCCACACCAACTAGGCCCCCCTCGCAGCAGCTCAAGCCTAGTCCGTTCCCTCGCGGGGGCCCTTAGTGCGCTGCTCGCCAACAGTGACACAAATTTACATCACTGCAACAACATTACACATATCACCTCCACACACGTGCACGCATACACGCTTACACATCAATAAGTTTTATTTCTTTTCCCTTATCAAACTAAATAGTTTAAAAAATTATCCGATACGAAATATATATAAGGGTTGTTGAGGTATGTATGCTTGGTACACATATATGTTTCAACAACTCATATATGTATGAATAGTTAGCTTAGCTTAGGTTAGCTCAGATAGGTCGCGAATTGCATGTATCAGGCAACAGCCAAAGCCGAGGTGTGCCGCGCACCCTTGAGCTAGTTGTCAAAATAAATTCGGCTGAGTGCCTTAAGCGCTCGCCTTAGTAGTCCGGTGAAGCTGTTAAGACCTTGCTTGGTCAATAGCGTAGTCAGTTCGAAAAAAAAAACTAATATACTCGTTTCAGCTCTATGGGTTAACTCTAATTTCTCCTTGTGAAGGTCAAAGTTATCGCCAGCAGCAGATTTATCGCATTCACCGTTTGGTGTTACTGAATAATATTCTAAATTTCGGTAAGTCAGTAGCTCTTGAAAATTTAACTCAGGTTCGTTGAACTATATTATTATGTTGCAAAATCATTATTGTATTTCAAAATAATTATTAGTAAAAAAAATCCCTTTACTTTTTTTACATCCGTAATTTATTCTCTATCTGTAGGTACATTTTGTTTTTATGTTATATTATAATTGATTTAATTGTTTCTTTGTAATCTTATTTATTACATTTAACAAAAACCATTAAAATACTATAGTACTTTGTCGGGATGGTAACCTATGTTTGACCTTGCCAGTTGCCGGCTTCTCGGATTTTTTATTTCTGCTGGTCTACACAAAATCAAATAAGAATTTCTCTTTTGTTTTTAGGAAGATTAAAGATTTTGTAGCCAGTATGCCTATCAAGTCGATCAAAGCGCGTCAGATCTTTGACTCTCGCGGCAACCCAACTGTTGAAGTAGACTTGGTAAGTTAGCAAAGGACTTGTCAATACCGAAATATATTTTTCAAGGTATTAATGTTTTGCCTGTTTTGCCAAAACAATCGATTTTATCAGCCGCCATTTTAATATTATGATATAAGTTCAGGATTTTCATTGAGCTCATTTCATCAAACCTCTTACTATTCATGACCAGGATCAACAGTCGATTTGTGTATAAAATTGTATATAATATAAGAGTATTTTAAAATAAAAGATAATATTTTTTTTACTGAAATACTTCTAAATATTTTTTTGTGTTGCTTTAAACCCAAACATCCAAATATTTTATTCAGGCTTATTATTTCCAAAAAAGTTCTTGTCAAATAAATTTGTTATTGATAATAAAGTTGGGTAAAAAACATGTTAAAAAAATGGTCATAGAATTGATTTATTAACATAATAGACATAAATCTTCAAATTTAATTACATAATGTGTGTGCACCTCTATAGTGCATATTTCCTGGAATAGAGGTGAATGTAAAAAAACCTACTACAGAAGAGTGACAAACCCACTGTACAAATAAGTTTAAATTTCTGGGTATAGCTTGTAAACAGCAAACCTAAGCTAGAGATGTCACAAACTATACATATCATTTTATTTTTATATGATCCTTTTTCTATATTAATTGAAACAATAATTACATTCATGAGTTTAGTTTGACTTACTCATTTAGTCTGACTCCAATCCAGATACAATTCAGAGTTGCTTAATTGTGATCCTAATATTCTTGCTTGTTACAATAGTTACACAAGAAGTGTCTATATATTTTGTTGGAAATTATAAATAAAAAACTTGCTTAGTTGATTCACTACTAATGGTTTCATAGAATGTACATTGAAGTTAAGAATTTATATTTTCTGCATTAATGTTGATATACTTCAATTGATTGGAAAAGTTTTGAAGTAAATAATGTTTTTGAGACTACTTTTATATTTTTAGAGCTCAATTCATAAATGTATTAAAAAATTGCTGTTAAATATTACTGATATCTTTATTTTAAGAATGATGCAATATTTTTATTGACAAATGTGAATTTGAGTAGCAATATTTAATTTTTTTATACTTTTCATACTATTTCTGAGAGGTCATTGCTTTATGGTTGTTATACACCTATACTCAGTTTTCTGGTTTCCATGAAAAATGTAGATTATTTAATAAACAAATACAAAAAAGATCACACACCTACAAAAAGTATATCTTATCTTTTTCTAAGGTAACTCTTAGTAAAAAGTACTATTAAATTTTTGTTCACATAGGTAACAGAACTAGGTTTATTCCGTGCGGCTGTTCCTTCTGGAGCTTCAACTGGTGTCCATGAGGCTTTGGAACTTAGAGACAACATCAAAAGTGAATACCATGGAAAGAGTGTTCTCACAGCTATCAAAAACATCAATGACATCATTGCACCTGAACTGCTTTCGAAGAATATTGAAGTGACTGAGCAAAGAGAGGTAATGAATTTAAAAATACTGTACTGCATACTTGATCTATGTTAACCTGCTTATTAAATAAGTTTTCCTTCAACATTTAGATAACTTTTTTGTGATAACTCATTCATTAATAGTAACAGTGCCAAGCCAACAAGAAAACAGTCACAGAAGAATAGAATGTATACAGTCCCCGCCAAATTTTTTAATTTCCCTGAACATAGATATACAGAAAATAAGTTGTGGTATAAATACATATTGTATGTATAACATCTAGACAACTCAAGGGTACATAAATGCCCTAGGTTTTTTATTAAGCACTTGACTACACTATGAGCAAGCCCATACAGCTGTATCAACTATTCAGAGCATTCAAAAAGATGGATAAGGACTATAAGATAATACTTGATTTAATATATAATTTTTTACTATGTCTGAAAGACCCAATATAATTCATTTGTAATTCCTTTTGTTTATTAATAATCATATTTTATAAACAGATTGATCAACTTATGCTTAAATTGGATGGAACTGAAAACAAGTCTAAACTTGGAGCAAATGCAATCTTGGGTGTGTCCTTAGCTGTTGCCAAGGCTGGAGCTGCTAAAAAGGGTGTGCCTTTGTACAAACACTTGGCTGATTTGTCTGGTAACAATGACATTGTACTGCCAGTGCCAGCCTTCAATGTAATTAATGGTGGATCCCATGCTGGCAACAAGTTGGCCATGCAAGAGTTCATGATATTTCCTACTGGTAATAATAAAAAAATTAGTACATTATACCTAATATTCAAATATATATGTTAACTATTAATGCTCAGTAGTACCTTGCTGTAACAAAAAAAAAAACCACTTTATTGAGGTATTGTGGTACTTTTTTGACTTGTATATTGTTTGTCATGACTTTATTATACTATATTATACAGTTATAAGTAATAAATCTGCTCATTAGCAATATATAAAACAAACCAATATTTATAGGATACATAGAAATTGTTTTGTTTACCTATACTTCGAAACATGGCTTACACAAAGGTCAATATTTTTTTTATTTTAGGTGCTTCCACATTTAGTGAGGCCATGCGTATGGGCTCTGAAGTATATCATTACTTGAAGAAAATCATCAAAGAGAAATTTGGCCTCGACTCTACTGCTGTTGGTGATGAGGGTGGTTTTGCTCCCAACATTCAAAACAATAAAGATGCTCTCTATCTCATTCAAGATGCTATCCAACAGGCTGGATACACTGGCAAAGTATAAATAATATGAAATTAATTTGGGACTTTGAATTTCTAGCTGAATAAGTATAACTGTATTGAATCTTTTTTCAGATTGAAATTGGCATGGATGTCGCAGCCTCTGAATTCTTCAAAGATGGAGTGTACGATCTTGACTTCAAGAACCCCAACTCTAACCCTGCGGATTATCTCTCATCAGATAAATTAACTGAAGTGTACCTAGACTTCATTAAGGACTTCCCAATGGTCTCCATTGAAGATCCCTTCGATCAAGACGATTGGTCTGCTTGGGCTGGACTTACTGGCCGTACTCCTATTCAGATTGTTGGAGACGACCTTACTGTGAGTTAAAAATCGATCATATAAATGTATATATCGATGAGAGAAACCAGAAAAAAAATAGTAACTAGAGTAAAATATGTTTTTTTATTTTTATAAAACATATTACATACCAATTTTCAACTTTTTTTTCTCTATAAATAAAATATGAGTTATGAATTTTGAAATAGTTTTTTGACTCTGGTGTAAAGTTAGGTTTTTGAAGTTACAACAATTCCGCTTTCTTCCGTCGATATTAAGAAATTGATATTAGAGATTTATAGATGATACTGAGAATAGTGGTTTAACGATTATAAAAAAAAAGAGTAAGCAAACGAAATATTATCTAATAAGTTACGTATTTTATATTGTACGTCATTTTGTAAAATAATATTTTTTTGAACAGGTAACAAACCCTAAACGCATTGCCACCGCAGTCGAAAAGAAGGCATGTAACTGCTTGTTGCTGAAAGTTAACCAGATTGGCAGCGTTTCTGAATCAATTGATGCTCACTTGCTTGCCAAGCAGAACGGTTGGGGAACCATGGTCTCTCATCGGTTAGTTAAATATACTCTCAATTAGACAAATCTTTAATAATAAGACACTTTTAAATGCATAATATAGATAATAACTGCAAACTTGTGGGTTTTTCATGTTCCAACATTTAATTTTAACTAAATATGTTTCTTTATGTGAGTGTGTACTCATAATTGAGATTAAATTAATATAGGTTATATATGTGTATGCTTTTATATATTTTCTTGCATCTAGAATAATATTTAAAAAAATATTCGACCACGTCTGGTTCACCTCTTATGAAAGTTTTTTAATCTTAAATAATCATTGTCCAAATTACCCTATATACACTTATATTGTACTATAAACATCAACTATGTATTATTGTAGCACGCCTTTCCATCATAGCATTATAGTATTAGTACTAAATATTACAAATCTCTGTGACCTTCGTATATAATGCTCTTTAAACGCGTGAAAGGAAAGAGAAATGATTCCTATCAAATTGCGGTCCCTCCCTTTATATGGCTAACTTGTAATATCTTTGTGCAAAAAAACTACATACTAAATATTGTCTAGTCTATTTTTTCTTGTAATACTGTGTCTAATTTTTTTTTAATACTTGTATTAATTTTCATTATATTTTAAATTTACAGATCTGGAGAAACTGAAGATACATTTATCGCCGATTTGGTAGTCGGTCTTTCGACCGGCCAAATTAAAACTGGTGCTCCATGCCGCTCGGAGCGCCTCGCCAAATACAACCAGATTCTTCGAATTGAAGAGGAACTTGGCGCTGCAGCTAAATATGCTGGCAAGAACTTCCGCAGACCAGTTTAATTTTCCTCAATGTATTGAATTTCCTAAAGTAATTTAGGTAGTTCATGCGCTATCATGTTGCGTACTATTGCATTTTAAACAAGAAGCAGAAAAGTACATCACAGATTGATTAACAGTAAAAATTTGTATTCGATTTTAGTATTCAAAAAAATTGATTCTAGTTTAACTTAAGAACATTATTTATGGCTGTAGTGTATACAGTGTACGTACATGTGTCGGATGTATGAAATTATTTATTTAAAATTAAGTTTACTTTTAAAAACGATGTTTAAATATCAATAAATATGTTATCACTAGAACAATATTGTTTTTTATTATTGATTGTGTCGCAATTAATTGTAAACATATCTAAGGACGACCTCTAACTCAACCCTTATCGATTTTCCTATAATGCCCCTGTGGCTAGTTTCCGTAACTATGTACGAGGATGCATGTATTTTTGTTCTTAGTACCAATAATATCATTACATAGTATAAAATAAACTCCTCTGCCACGTCTGTCTGTTGGCGATAAACTCAAAAACTACTGAACACACTTTCATGCGGTTTTTACCAGTAGATAGTGACTTATGAACAAGATTTAGGTATATAATTTATCAGTTTTTTTATTATCGGGGCGTGACAACGTTCGCCGGGCCTGCTAGTTACAACTAAAAAGTTATAGATACGTCATAAGCGCTTCGACAGCGCCTTATTAAAACTTGGGTATCTAAGCAACATATAAGTATTTCTTTTTCACCATCGATATTGAGAATATGCCATCTTATTTCCACATTTTAGCTAAGGCAGTATGGCATTACAATATTACTTTATGTCTGCGTTATCGTGCCATTTGTTTTGTCAAAATATCATGTAGGTAAAGTATCTACAGCTTTTTAGTTATGATATCATTGTTTAGTACAGTGTAAAAGGGTAGGAACGATAGCCTCACCAGATTTCTGTAACCGCATTATTTCGTTGCCGAGCAAATATAAACCCAAACGCAATATATCAAGTTTTATTTTGCTGTGTGTGTTAGATGTGATTCAGTTGATGACGCCCGACCACGAAAAATATTCATCACTAACAACGAAACAAAAAACTTATATGTTTGAATGAAAAAGAAAACATAACTTTTATAATGCGCATCTTATTAACTAACAGCAATATTATGATATTTGTGTATTTTCTACCGTATCACATCAAAATATAAAGAATAAAGATTGTTATACTATTAGCTTAATACCATTTGTTTTTATACGAACGATGAGAGAGTTAATTTAAATTTTCTACAAAGTTGTTAATGTTTGTGACGTAGACGGTTAACACGCAATGACCGCATGCTTGATCGTCATCCATTTTGCGGCAGGTTTACTAGAAACAAGATAGTTCATGACCGGAACGCAAGCGAATGTTTATCACGTGTACCTTTAATACAGTGCGAGATAATATATAGCTTGTTCGTAAACAAATAGCTTAGTAGTAGGATAATTTTTCTTCGATTGCATTGCATTCATAGTTGTCATTTTAAATATTACTTTTGTGTACTTAAATAAACATGTCCGAAACAAAACTAGAGCTACGTATTGTTACATACATGTGCCCGACACATCCTGTGCAGTTATACAAGTTAATTCAAGAGCTACTGGAACAGGCACTAAATTGCTATACTAGTCTGCAGTATGAAAGTCGAAGTCCGGGACCATTTCCAGATCGTCCTGATCCTTTCAGTACGGGGAAAGTGGATTTAGGTAGGTCATTTTTTTTCTGAATACCCTCTATATTTAATTCAAAACTAAAATAGATTAATTGTAATTGTTAAGTAAATATGATTACAAACACGTTAAACATATCTATATTTGTAATATTATAATAGTATAATATGCGATAAATATGTTAACAATTAATACCATGGCTGGTTCCATAACATTGTAACGGCCATCAATGCTAGCCGCTAAAATTATGTTACTTATGATGTTAAATTGTAATTTAATTTAATATTACTTTCTATTTTTCAGCTTTCATGACTGTCTCGGCGTATATGAAACTTCGAAAAGATAGATCTACTTCAATTGAATTACTACCAGTAACACCAATATTTGCACACCAAATGAACGTGGAAAATAAACCAGGATATTTTTCTGATGTTATTATACATAATGATAAGAAGTATGTCGTGATCTTTAATATAAATATTATGAGAATATTAACCGTACATGTTTGGTAAATTTGTATTCTGTGTTCTATTTTCGGTGTGAAGCAGACATGAGAAATAACAATTGATACTGATATATATAAGGGATTATTGAACGGTGGAACATAGTTGCGTTAAATTCCTATAGTTTAGTATAGATTATCATTGGCAATCAAAAGTTTTGGTTCCCCTACATGAAGTAATTACACAAAGATAAGGATATTATTATCAGAAATGTCATTGACTTTTGATAAGCATGAATACTTCTATTATTCCGCAATTAGTTTCAGTAGCCAATATTGTTTTATCGGAGATTTCTTGACATTAGAGGTTCATAAAATATTTTTTTACAGGGCCCACAACGTGAATACTCTGTTAGATCTTCGGGGATGTCTTTCTTTGTTACGATGAATCCATCAGCGCGCGTTTTTTTTTCTTTTTTTAGAATTATTAGTTTCAGAATAATCATCATTTTTTTTTAGAATCTGTTCACATTTGCATCACACAATGGGGCCATATTCCCCTCCCGGGGAACCAAACAGGCGCACCCCATTTTTTTTATTTTTTTTAATCACTTAAAAATACTGCGGCCATTAAGCACACAATGGCCCCCCGCCCCCCAACCCTAGGGCACCCCCCCCTATTACCCGGCCCACCCCTTTCCGCTTATAGTGACGATGAATCCATCAGTGGCAGTAAGATTGTACTGAAAACTCTTAGAGAAAAAGGAGAAAATGCGTCATTCTTCGGATCATTATTGAGTATGTCTTTTATATTGAAGAATTATTAGTAATCAGAATAATCAATCATTATTATTTTTAGAATCTGGTTCACATTTGGCATCAGCACAGATGGTGCTATCCAAACAAGCAGAATGGGCCGCAGTCGATTCAACGACTCTTCTATACTCAAAAAAGTTTATGTATGATGGTGGAAAAGACATAATTACCTTAGAAACATTAGGTCGCTTACCACCGTATCCTATAGTTGTGAATGCTCAATTGTCAGGTAATATATGTTTTAATTTTTTTTTTATCAATTATTATAAATTAAATTAAAAGTTACAATTATTATAAGTTATTCATCCATCATAACAATATCTACATAAACCTATCTAAAAAAATGATGCCTCAAATGGTCTTGACTTTAGTTTTTCAGAGTGATCCATTAAGTAGGTCATAAAGAATTGTTACTTTAGACAGCCTACATTGTTACACTATTAGATTGGTATTTCCATACATATCTGTTGGTTTGTCTCAAATCACTGAAGCCTACCTAATACCTATGTTATAATTTTTAGCTAAGTTACATTCAATAAAATGAAATTTGGTTATCTTTAGGTTATACACCCACTATACAGCCTCCATAATGAAGATAAAATTACAAATCGGACAAAAATCAAAATATCTGTAGTTTTAGCCAAGTATATTTAACTCATTTTTGGATTAAGCATAATTTGATAACAGAAACATAGGTAAACAAAAAAACTATTACCTGTTTTGCCTGGTTCTGTATATATATAAAACTAAATATTGCAAAAAATGGCATAAGCGACTCTCTTTCTTTGAACACCTGGATTGATCAGTCAATTGTTTATTTTTGTTCATGATCTCTAAACATGAGTTATGTTAAATTATCTTAGTCAGAATATTAGTTTGAGCCAAATAGGAATTTGCATAAGTTTAGTCAATTTATATAATTTCAGATAAAGTGAAGGGATCGATCACGGATGCTCTCCTAAAATTACCTCAAACTGCAGAGTGGAAGAATAAATTTGCTAAATACGGCATTATAAAATTTGATAATAACAGTAATGCCAATTATGATGGGCCGCTTGCACAGATGTGGGCCAGCCACAGTGAAAAACTCAACATTAGGTATTATTAGGCTATTCCTCATAGCATCATTATTATATATTATCTATATACTGTATATTGATTATACACCTAAATAATGTACTGACTAGTTTTAAATAAAATAAAGAATGTTTTTAAATGACTACATTATTTCCATATTTTCGTTCTACTTGACTCAAAACTTTAGTTTACAAAATGGTATGGTAGGTATTATTTCAATTTCTTTTCTTTCACAAGCATTATATTTAATGTTATTAAATCTTTGCTCTTCTTGCCAGGTTCTATGAGTACGCCACAAGGTAGTTGAATAGTACCCAAAGTTTTTGGGAGTGCTGGTTGTTTTGTTGTTTCTGAGGGATCTTTCTGCAATATTAAATAAAAATACAATGTGAGATGTAAACTATAAGTTACACATATAATAAAGCTAAGAGCAATTTAATAACCATTAATATACACTAGTTTGTTTTAATAAAAATAAAATTAAAGGACAAGACATACATAACTATAAATCATAAATAAACAATATGATAACAAGTTATAATCATTGTACAAAGATCTACTTTTAGTGACTGTATCTACAAGTATAAGCAGGAGGACTAAACAATTCCGCCGCCGTTGATGTGAGCAATTTCTTCCTCGGAGAGAGGTTGTCTTCTATATCTCGCTGGTAGATCGATGTCAGGGATGGCACCACTTGTGCTCATAGCTGCCGCTGGTTGAGATGTCTAAAAAACATTTTTCAATGAAATCAACACTTTAATTATTATGTCATCAAAGTACAAAGTTTCAAGTAAACTATTCAATTAATATAAAATAATACCATACTCATAATTACAAACGATACAAACTTAGGAAGTAGGTACTTACTGGTGCGGCAGCAGGACCTTTAGTCGCTGGACAGGATCCAGGAGCATTACCGCCACCAGAGGGATTTATACCACCCTTTCGAAATTTTATGACTGGTATTCTACAAAGAACTGTGGTAAGACGCATTTCAAACAATCAATATGTTTAATTTATAAATTAGATATTTGCTATAATTTGATGTTTGTGGTTTTTTGACATTTGACAACTACTTTTATCTTTTTTTGATCAGGTGTATTATGAATTGCCAATGCAAAATCAGTTATTTTTCGTTTACCTATCTAAATATCATCTCAGTATGTTATATTAAACAGTTATATTTTTCCATATTAGTAATATTATTCTGTGCATGTGAGACAAATCCAAAGAGTATAATAAGTATTATAGGAAGACAAATCGATACTAAGAAGTATAATGCGTACGTCTGTTAGTTCGTATAATATAAACTTTGTATACGCCACTTGCATTTATTATAGGGATGTTCATGTGATGAAATATCTATACAATATCTCGTTGAGTACCTATTTGAACCTATTTGAGTCAACTTCCGATATACTCTTTGGTCCGATGTATATTATATCGATTCCAATATTTCCAATATTTTTAGAATATCAATATACATCGGACACCCCTATAGTACAGTCATTTTTCATTTGTGTTTGTAGCAAAGTGTATAATGAGTTTTATAGGAAGTTTGTAGCTTAGTATATAGTATCTTATCTATGGTTTGGAGTTTTTGGCGGGATTTTGGTCTGTCATGTAGTGGATTTTATATTTTATTCATAATCTTGTGTTACTTGACTCTATATTGTGTAAAATTGGTGGTGTTTTATGTAATATAGTATGTTTATTGTGCATAAGTGAAGTGAATGGAAAATAATACCACGGACCATGAATTCTGAGATGCCATAAAAACTCCATGGAAAGTTCTAACAAGAGAGCCACCATCTTGTTAGAACTTTGAATGAACTACTTGACAATGGAAATTAACAAACACTCCGAAAATTAACAAACACTCTGGGTGAGAGAAACGAAATAATTCAGATAAAGAAGATGGTATGCTATTATTAACAAGGAGATTAAGGGGAGAAAGAAAATATTTAAGTTGGCCCGTTTCGCCGGTATGGTGGTCTGCCCTTTCCTGTTGTTAATAAAAACATGGATAAAAGAATATGTACGAAATATTATATAGAAGATTTGGCGCTTATGCCTTTATATTAACTTGGACAGGGAAGAAAATTGGTTAAAGGATATATAAAAAATACCTATATTGACAACTTCAGAATTGGCAGTATGAATTAATTCCTTTGCCTGTCCTATTGGACGAATACTATAACTACTATCTAGAGATGGGTAACTCAGTGAAAATCCTTGCGCTAACTCAGTAACTCAGGCGTAGTTAACTCAGGCGCACCGGCTCATTGCGCTAACTCAAAATTGCGCCATGGTGAAACAACAACAAAATAAAAACATGCCGAGTGAGCAACGTAATGCGCGCCATTTGTAAGCCGCGATCAAAGGTACTTAGCACAAACAGCGCGCAAACTGCGTTGGCTCATTGTCCACTTATCGAGTGAGAGAAAGAATGAATAATATCGGGCATGAATAGACTTGACTGTGCTCATTCAGGTAATGTTATGTATGTTTATGGTATGATGGCATGTCCAAAAATGATGTATTTCAATGAATTTTTGTCTTTGTTACTTCAATACACTTTAGAACACAATATAACAATACTTTTGACACTAAAACACAATAACAAATTAAAATAAATCAACCATGTTTTTCTTTCAACTAGTCCCCACAGAATCAATTATGGTTCATTAGTTTTGATTATCAAACGTAAACGTATTCTTGCGCAAAGAATGCTGGCCAATCTGGTTCCTTCAACTATTATAGTCTATATACAGAAAATCTACGTTCTTTAGATAAAGTAGATTATTAGAAATGCATGGCAAAAGGATTGAAATTTTTCCAGAAAATATAAGGGAAAACCTTAGGGTTGTTTCCAAAATGAAGTTCCCGAAAACCATGATTTTTTAAATTCCCATATCTAAGTAAGGCCGTTACTTCCATCATCTGTCGTCTTCGTCTAGGTCATACTTGTACACCAGTGCATCTGTCTAAATTAAGTATTAGGGACCATTCTTTCTGCGAATGCGGCCTAGACGACGGTTCCCCAGATCATATATTCTTTAATTGTTCGAGAAACAGATTCTCCCTTTTCGATACCTCTCCTTGTATTCCCCGTCTTATTATCCTTATGTGTGTCTTAGCTTTAGTGAATAATAACCCTTTAATTTTACATGTCTTGTCATTATTTATTAAAATTAACAAGATCAAACTTTAATCAGATTATCTATTTCTTAATCAGTATGTATCTAAGTTTACTTATTGTATGTATATTTGTAGGAAACATACAATAAATCGGTCTGAACACAAATGAATTATCTTCGTTTTCGAATTTCATTTTTTAATCGGTTTCCTTCGTTTATAACACTATCTGCCACAGACAGGGCACACTCTGTATCTACATTACATTGGCGGAATTGTGTATTGCTTACACACCGCGCCATAAATTAAAGAAGAAGAAAAATAAGTAAGGTGCAATCTAGAAAGTAAAGACTACCTAGCTATAATTCCATTTACATTTCACAGAGTTGCTGTTTACAAAAATTATATTCGAATATCCCGGTCCTGCGCTGTGCGCCAACTCATTTTAAAGAAGTGAGTTAACACATCCAGCGCAGTGAACTGAGTTGGCGCAATTGCGCGGCGCAGCGCAGTGTTACACATCTCTACTACTATCTATGGTTTGTAGGTTAATTCGTTTTGTTTGGATTGGGTTTGTTTTCTCTTTATTTTAAGGTAGAAGAACAAATTGTATTATAACTATAACCTTACAATTTTAATTATGGGAAAAGAAGACGTCTCTGCGAAAAAACGTAGAAAAATAAATGCTAGTACTTCCAGTGATGTGAAGCAAGTTCCTGTAGATTTATATAAGGTTATTATAAATTTGGTGTATCAGGTTATAACAAAACAATTACAAAACTGTATAATTTTGATAAGATATAAATACAAGTCAATGAATCCTGACTAACATACTTATATGTTATTGTATAGATAGATATGTTTTTATTACAGAAAATATCTCTGTTGTGGGTGAAAGTATCCTGAATATACAAAATTATTATTATTCATAATCAGAATGAATACAGGACTTTTTTAAATATAAATAATAATTTTCCTGGTTGCTCTTGATTGCATAGTTTCTCAATGAATAAGCAAATTTTTAGTAAACAATTTATCAGATATTTAATATTGGTGATATTGCTAGGTAAACGTGCCTGGTTGAAATGTTTTGATAGTTGCTTTTAATGCCTTCATGCTTGAAGTTTTCTGATATAGTATAAAAAATAATTACAGTTCTTTATATGCTCTATATTCAGGCTGAATGATTAGACAGTAGGAATATTTATGGAGGATACTCTGGACTCAATTCTTTTTCTAAATCAGTTTAAAAAATAAGTGCTTAATATTTGACCTAATTATCTAGGTATGTACAAAAATTATACACAATCTATGTTAAAGCACAGTGTCGTTGACCGTCCGGTGATTTCACTTTCACTTGAAAGGGAATGTGGGAATGTCAGGAACAAAACAAAAGGCTTTATTGTCCCTTTTATTATCAAAAGTTATTAACTCAGGGTTGCCCATTGTAGCTTTCAACACCAGTCATTGCACCTAGATTATGTTTACACTTTTGAAAGTCTTAGAACCAACTTTAACTTAGGTTTTCTTGGTTGTTTATCAGTATTTGTTTTGCCATTATTATTCTATATGTTAAATGTGACCATGAAGTGTCATGTTCTAGAATACTGCAAGCGTTTAAACTTTCACCTGGTATAATGTATTTGCAAATTTTATAAAATGTTTGTTTTTGTTTATGCAAATAAGAAGTTTCATTTTATCACGTAATATAAAATGTTAATATTGTTATAAATTGCTGTCTTTTATAGAGTGTTGTAGAGTTTGAAGAATCAGAAGCTCAGTTACGACCAGCAGAGAAAGATGCTACATACTTTAAGAAAATATGCCAAGATATAAGGCAACTTTTTGCAGATATAGCAGAATTAAAAAGCAATGGAAGTGCTGAGGTATACTCTTTTTGTACAGTATACTAGTGACCCCTCCTGCTTCACATGAGTCCAATTGTGCTTCATAAGTGTCTAAAAAATGTAGGATTACTTTTTCTTGCTTTGTTATTTATGATTGATCAAAGTCATAGAAACTACTTAAGAATTTTCACATAAAAAACTTATCTTGTTGTGCATAATTTTAAACCTATGATATATTTTGAGAAATTCACTGAAATGTTTTAATGAGTAGTTTTAACATAAAAGTGCCCAAAGTAACTCAAATATTGCATAAGGTTTAATACCATATTGATTCAAATATCACTGCAAGTGATCAGTTATTTTTAAATATTATGTTAAACATTAAGATGTTTACTGTGGGTTATTCTTAGATATAAACATTTACTTTTTGGGAATCTTGGAATTTCCTATAGGTCATTTTATGATGCAAAATTATATAGTACATTATTTTAATGAAGTATCATATGATGTTTAGCCAATGTTCCAATGAAAGCTCCCGAAAACTCTACCATTTCATGACAATACATGAATTGATTTTATATAAATATAAGATACATATATTATATGTACAAACTTTGAGAAGAAATTATTTGATAGTCAAAATCTAACCTAGCCCATTGGAAAGTTTGGAAGAACTAAGTTAACACAAGTAGTGAAAAATGACTTTGTTTTCTAATATTTATAATGATACACAAAAGTCATATTTCTGCAGTTTTCTAATTAAATTAATAAAATAAATTTTTTATTTATAGTTTAAAGTTTTCATTTTTTAGCAATGCAAAATTTTAAACTTGGTAAGAAATTATATCTAATCTTATGTTTTTGTATTTGCTTCTAGACCCTAAAGTATTTGAGGGCAGACGCAAAACTTGTGCGTATTATATTAATGCATATGCCAAAAGAACCTGTACCATACAATGATAATATAACTAAAGCTAGCTAGCTTATTTTTGACGGCTGCCCTGTCAATCTTCTCATAGCTAAGCAAGATATAACTGTTTCTTTTTCACCACCGATATTGTGAATATGCTCTCTTACTTCCACATTTACAATATTACTTTATGTGTGTGTGTTTTTGTGTCATTTGTTTTGTCAAAATATCATGTACATGACGTATCTACAGCATTTTAGTTATAATATCATTGGTACCATATCATAAAACATTTTACAGTAATAGCTATAGCTGGGTTTAAGTATTTTTAAAAGGTGATGGTTGAACTTTTAGGATCACACCTAAAATCTCTCTTTTGTAGTCTACTACCAGTGCTCTGTGATTAATAATTAAGTCATTTTCAGGCTAAAGAGAAAATACATTCAAAGAGAATTGAAGCATCTCTTTTCTTGGTGGCTTTAAAGAAACTTAATAGATTGGAGAAAGTGCGAACTAGAGCTGGGCGTGATGCACTTCATAAAGAGAAACAAAGGGTTGATTCTACACATTTGCTATTACAAAATCTACTCTATGAAGCTGATCACCTCAATAAGGAGGTGACCAAGTGTTTGCAATTCAAATCCAAAGATGAGGAGATAGAACTTATACCTGTTGATAATTTCTATAGAGATGCACCTGCTGATGTTACCCGTCCCGTTAGTATTCAGTTAATTTATAGTACAGTATAGTCCGTGTTAAATGTTATGGCCGCTCTGAATGTAGCTTTGAATTCGGCTTTGCGTATAGTACAGTCAAGAAGTTAATACAAAACAAATTCAAAATATTGAAATAGGAATTTAACATTGACATTTATTAATCTTTGTTTCGATATTATACATTTAGAATATTTGCAAAAGATTAGAGATAAAAATGAACAGATAATAAAAATTGAATCATTACTAAGGTAATAAAACAACAGTAAATTTAGAAATGGACAATAGTATGTGAAGAATAGACAAAGCTAGAAAATTAACAATTCGCCACATTAGGGAACGCACCCAAATCACGTGCCTCGTTTAGGGGGCGGAGGGGGGTCATCAAAGTACCACGCTTGGTTACAGGGGGGCGGGAGGGGGTTAGGTTTTCGTCACGTAGCCAATATCCTAAAAAGGAAATCTCGCGTTTTTAAAACTCACAGGCAGCAACAATGACGTACATATACCAAGACGTCAGCTGACTGAAAAGTAACAGTTTGTAGGGCAGTGCAACTGCCAAGCAAATCGATAAGAATTTGTGCCGATATAATACTGACGTACAATCAATTGTTCTGTACATTGCGTTCGTTGAATGTTACAAGGATTACTTGTACATGCGGGCACTACAAAAAGAATGAAAAAAGACTTGTTTTTATAAACTATATTCCTATATGTGTACAATATGGTTTTACATAACTTTTTCTACTTGATGATAATTTTTCCGTCATCGAGCCGGGAAGTGGCAACTTTCTGGCTGCTGCGCTAAAAGAAGTTGACGCTTTCCGGCTCCGTCGAGCTTAAAAGTAGTATAGTACCTTGGCCGGTCAAAAAGAAAGCCACATATCACATGTTTGTCAGCTTCGGCTTCGCCTACGCTAACAATTACATGTAATCCGAGACTTTTTACATCTTACGACATTTTTTTTATTGTGTACCTACTTTGCATTACAATCTACACAGACTATTTTTCTGGGACAAGAAATAGTATATTTGTCGGAGTTTAAATTGGCATGCTCGGTACGCAACTTATGTCACATCCTACTTTAATTGACTGGGATTTAAGTATATCTTAGAGTATTTTGAATTTTAATCTGCAAGATGTTTGATTTTCATCCATCCATTCCCTTGCAAAGCTGTTTGGGTGGCTTATTAACCATTGTTTTATAGTTTTCTGGTTGTTCTGGGATTTCCATTACTATTTTTTTTAGAAGGTCACAATGCAGTTGTTTACGTATAACAAACCAAGGGGCGTTAGTTCTTATCCACAGCAATTTATTTTAGAATCTTTGCACAATTACATTTCTACATTTGAGTGAAATCCTGTTTCCCATAATTGGACCCTATAAGTGCATATAGCTTTTTGAATTGCTTTGTATATAAGGAATTTACTGCATAGTCATAATTGTGACCGAATACCAATTAACCAATAGAGTTTCCTTATACGTAAGACAAGTTTTTTGCATTTTGCAGTTATATGCTTTTGCCAGGTGAAACGCTTATCCAGATGTAAACCTAGATATCATACGTGATCTCCTCGTAGAACTTCTAGGTTGTTCTGCTCCACTAACGGCTAGATACCTTTTTTTAAGGTAAAGATAACAGTAACTAATTTGGATTCTTTCTCCATTTTAACCAGGTAGAGACGTCATTTAATCCCTTTTGCAGCATTTCCGCTACCACTGATAGAACCTGGTGAGATACTAAGATTGCAACATCTTCCGAGAATGTTTTAGTACTGATACAACTTCCAGTAGGTATATAGTACATATCTCTGTAGTATACTTTATAGAATACGTATAGATCGAGTAGAGTATTAGACCTAAAACGCCACCTTGAGGCACTCTTGCATTGATATATTATAACCATAACACAGGCCAGTATGAGAGCCTTCCCATGCAAAATTAGAAAATGTTTGTTTTCTATGAAAGACTTCAGAATTGTATAGATATAGTTAGGTAGCAAAGATTTGACCCTAAATAGTAGACCCTCATGCCACACTTTATCTAAACCCTGTGATAAGTCCAGAAATGCACTATTGCAGTATTTCTTTCTTTCGAAAGACTTGACTATCTCGTTACCCAGCCTGTGAATTTGATCGGTGGTAGAGTGCCGGCAAGGAAATCCTAATTGATGTTCAGGTATTGTCTTTTGATATTCTATGACTGGTGACATAACGATCTGAAGGCTTCATATAGTTTTGCTGGTATTGGCATTAACTAAACGGCCTATATAATGTTGGATCTTCTGGTATTTTTATCTGTTTTTAGTACCATAATAATTTGTGCAACTTTGCACTTGTGTAGGATTAGTTGACTAGTCCCGTTATTTTGTTAAAAATTGTTGTGATTGGGTTTACCCACAGTCAGGTAATTCTTTACAGTACTTTATTGATAATGAAATCGTAACTTGGTGATTTCTTGGGGTCGGCGTTGAGTATCACTCTTTTAACTTCTTCTTTTGTAAATAATTACGGTGTATTTTGATTCAGATTCAGGGAGTTAAGGAATCCCATGAATTTCTCTTCTTATTCCTGTACACCTTGTTAAGAGTGGGGCTAAACTAAAGTGGGGCAGACGTTCTGAAAACGTATAAGCTTTCTCCTGGTTATGACCAGCTTTTGTTTGTTTTCCTTAGTCGAGCGGAAATTGATATCGGTCATTTAATATTCCTTTTTGCTTTCCACAAGGAATAAAATGTAGATGTGGTCGAATCGAAGCTCTCAAAATAAGCCTGTATTCCTGAATTTCGATCATGTGTTCAACAATGTGCTCGCTTATCAGATGATTTAAGCCTTTTTTGTACCTTGAGGCATCTATTTTATTGCCATAATTTGTGGATTGCTCTGTTCTTACTGATTTTATCCAGAATGTTGGGTGATATCAGTCCCACACGGCGGCGATGGGAAGGTGATGACCTCCGGCCGCCGTAGATGAGGCCTGGGGGCGATGGACACGGGCATGTCCGTCGCCCTGGCAGTTTAAACTGCACAGGCCCATGTGGTGGAGGTGCATTGTGCCGATGCGACTCCCACAGTTCGTCAGGGGGGTCTAACACTCACTCCCCCTTTGAGGGATCTACCATCTTTGACCCCTCAGACCACAGTCAGGGCCTCTTGAAGGGCTTACACCTATCGGGGGAGCAGACGCAGTGCCAGCCGGCAGTCCCTGCTCCCCCACCCAAAAAGGTATATGAAGGCCCGACGGGATGGGTATCTGTAAGGGATCTCCCCATGTATAAAAAAAAAAGAAAAAAAGGGTGATATCAGTCATGATATTATTTTTTTAGAGTTGAATGGGAACAGCGAATTGTTTTTATGATAGCAGAAAACAGACAAGTTATTCCTTTTGTTAAGTTGTGTGCATTTTAATTGCTTCTTTGACTTTAGTTTTAATTTCTACCAAAATAGGGGAGTGGTTCAATCTTAGCATCCCAACAACTACAGCAGGATATGTAATTTTTTGCTATTCCTTTGGTAATACAAAATTCAATAACATCTGGTATCTTATTTTTATTAGACTTGGATTGATCTGTTGAGATCATATTCATAGTCCTTGCCGGCACATATTTCAGAAGTTCGTGCTCCCTAGATAATTAGAGTATGTAGCACCAAAATGAATGATTGGCGTTGTAATCATCTGCTGCTATGAAATGATCACCCAAAGTTTTGTCAAGTTCAAGTTTGGTCGAACTAAAATAGTATAAACATCTTTGCCAGTAAAAAAAAGTCACAGGTCACATGTTTCTCAAACTCGGCTTCCTCTCGACCAAAATTATTTTATAGGCCTAGCTAGTAGGTATGTAACGTAATATACTATTTTAAATGGTAACTATAAATATGCATGTACTTTTGGCGACACGCGGCAAGCATTGTATTAATAGAGACAAATATGACCCAAATATATTAGGTCTTTACCTGTGATATTGCCGTTTTGTATGAAAAAATTTAAACGAATTTTTTTCATGTATTTTTTATTTGTATTTCAAAATCAAAATCAATCTTCAAAGGCATTTTGTACTGCCTCTCGGGTATTGAATTTTTTTCCCGCCAAGGAGTTATCCAAATTCTGGAAAAAGTAGTAGTCTGTAGGCGCAAGGTCTGGTGAGTAGGGCGGATGACGGAGAACTTCCAACCCCAGTTCTTGCAAATTGGAGACCGTCTGCTGTGCAATATGAGGTCGCGCGTTGTCGTGCAGGAGCAGCGGAGACGAGTGATTGACCAATGCTGGTTGGAGATGTGCCAGCTTCTCCATCATTGTGTTCAGTTCTTCACAGTACACATCTGCAGTAATGCTCACCCCGTTTGGTAAGAAGCTGTGATGAATCACACCGGCGCTAGACCACCAAACAGTGACCATCACTTTTCTAGGGGTAAGTTTTCGTTTAGGGCATTGTTTAGGTGCATCAACCAGGATCCAACCAACTTGCTGAGCGCTTGCGGTTATCAAACAGAATCCATATTTCATCGCAGGTAACAATGTTACAATACTTCGCGCTGGCGATCATTGAGTTCGTGGGGCACCCATTTGTCAAGCTTTTTTACCTTGCCAATTTGACGCATATGGACCAATATTGTTTTGACGCTAACGTCGAAAGCTGCTGCTAATTCAGCCGTAGATTGTGTATCATCAGTTTCCACAATTGCCTTTAATTCGTCATTGTCGACCAAAGTCTTCGGACGACCGCGAGGTTCATTGTTCAGGTCGAAATTCCCAGAACGGAAGCGAGCAAACCAATAACAGGTGGTGCGTTGGTTTGTAGTGTTAGCTCCGTAAACGTCGTTGATGTTGCGTGCCGCTTGTGCCGCGTTGCTGCCACGATGGTACTCATATTCCACAATTACTCGAATTTTTAACGTATCCATGATGAAAAAAAAATTGAAATGCGATGAAAATGTAACACTAATCAATAAACAGATGACTACTTTTGGAAAAAGAATTCCATGTTTTTAAAATAAAATTAATTTGAAATTAGAATTCTTAGCCAAACAAAAATTATTTTGATTTGAAATGGCCAGTACTGCAGAACGGCAATTTCATAGGTAAAGACCTTATTATATATATTTTGTATTCTCTGTTTGCAAAAAATGATTAAAAATCGTATTTATAAATTACCACGTGAAAACTGGTGGGGGAGGGAGGGGGTCTCCTCGTATACCACGGATGGTCACTGGGGGGAGGGAAGGGGTTAAAAAGTTGACAAATTTGGGTTACGTTGTTTGGGTATGTTCCCTTATATATTTGTCAGTTATAATTAAATCCAAATAACATTTAATCACCTGGTTGGGGAGTTTTGGGTGATCGCGTACTTTAATTAAATGATCCGCCTTATGCAGTATTTGTTTCTATTTATGGGATATATATTGTGCAGTATTATGTGTGTTACAATACCATTATTGTAAATAAAATATATTCATAATAAATAAATAATTTGTAATAAACAACGCCTTCCATAGAAACATCATTTTTTGACCCGTCGTCTTCTAATAAAGACAAATCTATAAGAAAAAGAACACAACGAAAATAGCAATCACATGTAATTACCAACAACAAAACTAAATTGAATTTTGAAATCAACTGTACTGCAACTAATAATAGCAGGACACATGTTGTCAACGTTGGTGAAATAGGGGGCGAGGTGCGCGCGCGGGCGAGCTTGCTCCCCTTTTACCTCACTACGTCCCTCTGATACCTAAATTTGTGTTCTGCGCATCTACTTCAGAACGGTTAAAAAGTTTGACGCGGACTATATGTGTGATTATTTCTCTGTTAAACAATTGGTTAACATTCAGTAAGGATGGATTATCTTTTGAGTTGATAGAGATCAATAATAACGTCATTGCTGTAGTTGGAGCCTGTAGCTATTTTTGTTACACTTAATACACGCTAAAGTTTTCTTACATATGTCTACATATAAATAGGCGAGGTTAAACAGTTCCGTACCTTTATCTCTATTTGTCAGTCAATGTTCTTTTTTTTTTTTTTTCGAACTGATTACGCTATATGCCTAGCATGGTCTTAACAGCTTCACTGGACTACTCAATGTTCTTTTGCTTAGTGTTGTAGCACTACAATAACATTTATAAGTTTTTTCACATTGTAGATTTACTTTGTTTACCAAGTACAACTTTGAAAAATATGTGAGGAAAAATGATAAATGAAGAAATGTAAATATATTTATATTTATCACTTTGATCAGTTTTGATTTGGTTTTTACAATGTGGATATTTCCTAAATATAAATAGGCAGAGACAAAAAAGGTTAACAATTCTTTTCTCTGCTGTTTCTCAACTTATTTCCTTTTTTTTTATTTAGTAGATATTGACAAGCTTTTGTAGTATCAACAACAACATTTGTAAATTTAGATTTTATTAAATTGGTGAAAAGTAATGAAATATGGTCGAATTGCGACTTTTGAACAGGCACTTGTTTTAATTATTTTAAAAATGTTACGTTTTTTTTTCAGGACATAACAAAAAAAGATGAACATCAGTTACAACTAGCAAGATTGGAATGGGAATTACGTCAGCGCCGTGAACTAGCATCCGCGTGTAATGAATTAGTAGCATCAAAAGAGTGTGTAGCAGCTGCAATAGCTGCAGCACGTTCTAGACTCGATGCTCTGGCTCCATATTTAAGAGATGCTCTCAAAGCGACAAAGCCTCTACAAGAATGTTTAGCACTCCCATTAGATGAAAAGAGAGATCAAGCGAGTGCAGCTTCATTGCTTCCACCACCTTTATTCCTGTTATATGCTAATGCCAGTGCTTACTCAGATGTTTTGGGAACCAAGACTGTAACTGTTGGTATGTATACATTAACGACTTATTTATGTCTTTCAGTAATTAATGAAAAGGTTAATAGGGGGTACTAATAAAATAAATGTACAAATAATACACAAAAGAATTATTACATGAAACATGAATACACCAATAAGAAATGTGTAATCAATTTTTCAATAATTCTATGTTTTTCGTAGACAATGACTAGAAAATACACAATCTAAAATGGTGATTAAAGATAATTAAAAAAGTCTAATGTATTTTATTAAATGCAACATCTGCTGTAAAGGGTGGCCGCAATCTTGCGAGGGTGTAAAATAACGTAAACAGTATTTATTAGCCTTGGTAAATTCACATGGTGAATTCTCCAGACATGTCCTGTACAAAATATTTTAAAGCTATAATTATAATTAAATGTTTAAGGTTTGTGTGGCGATGAAGATGAAGCTCGAAGACTCGAACATCTTAACAATTTGGAACGGGACCTCCTTTCGAATGATTCTGAGTCTGATCCAGAAAATAATGATGAAGAACAAGGAAAAAAGAAACGCCATCACAGATCATCTAAAATGTCGAAAGAGGAAAAGGTCGAGGCCAAGAAGAAGGAAGTATTGAAAAAACACCCTTTAAATGTTCAGATTTCAGTGAAAGTACCAGATGGTACTGCTTTGAACTTAATTTTTTCATATCTCTTACATTTGAAAATAGTTGTGGTGAAATTCACAATATCTTTGGCAAAACCGATAACAGGAGTTTCTGCAGCTGATGTTTTGAACGGTCATTGTGTTTTAAACGAGCTTTATCCGGGAGATACAGGAAATGATACACCGCACCCTGCAACATCCTATGTGTTAAAGTCTGTAGGTATTAATGAAGAATTTCACCATTTTATATCAGAAGTAGGAAGACCTTATATATGGGCCCAAAGGATGTGTGGTCTAGATTTTATGGCGGCAGTTACGAATGAGGTGAATGTAAATCGAATTGTAGAGCCGTGTCCTTCACTGAGTGTAGCAACAGTTGAAAACTTCATCTTGACTTTAAAGAAGAGGCTTAAGTCGAGAGTAGCATTGATGCTTGAGTTACAGGATTTGGAATCTGGCAAGATATTGCCGCTTAAAGGAAACTATCCTATAAGGTTATCCGGATCTTTAACACAGTGGCAATCGGTAGGATGGCCTGAGTATTGTCAGTCCCCATCTACAGCTTTTCTGATATCCGAGGGGATAGTAAACGCCAATGACATGTTATACAGAGCTATTGTGACAAGACAGTCCGCAAAACTAGTTGCTTTAGTCGCTCTCAGAAGTGATTATCCTAAGAAAGCGCCTATATTTTCACTCACGTTGCATTGGAATGGTACACATCATGCTGGAATTAACGATGATATTAGAGATATCGAAAGGGTTGTTAATACTGAATTGGGTATAGATAACAACAAGCAATGCACACTCTCAGCTCAAATATCTAAATTGTTGACTTGTCTTGATATTCTTTTGGAAACGTCAGGTTCATCAGAGTTTCCACCGGATAAAGTCATGTTCAATACAGTGCGTGGGCGCAACAGAACAAAACCGTACAAGTTTTTAAAGAAAGGGACTGGTGTATTTGTTCAGTATTGATTTCGTTATAAAGGATTAAAGAGTGTAAATTAAATGGTACTTTCATTTTAATTGGGATCTTTCCACATTAAGTAGTTTATATAGATATATGTATATATTACGAGCTGTACCCGCGATTCCGTTCGCGTGGAACCTTATGATAATAAACAGTGACTAATAAAATCGTCTGAATGTATTAAGTCCATTTACTTATCTACTTTTCTCTCGTACTTAAGTTGCGTTGTCATTAAAATTACAATAACTTTGATAGAGCGAACCGATTTAAATGTAACAAAAGCTAAATGTCACTCGAGGAATGATTTTCTTGGTGAGGTTTTATCCTGAACGCAGAACTTTATCAGTGATGCGTGTTCAAACAAATACATTGCTAAAAATGATTAAAATGTATTCTATTCCTTATTTCAAGACACCTGCGATATTTTTTTTTCACAAAAATTTAAAAGTAAACACGTTAGATTGGAGATAGCACTGCGGACGAAGCCGCGGGTAACAGCTAGTATAAAATAAGCCTCTGATATTCCAGACAAAATCAGTTCAACCGATTCGGAGATTACGCGGAACAAAGAGACAACCAGACAAAATATTTATAAATTACATTTTTGTTATCAGTTGCAAGTATACTTTTATTTCCAATCATTAAAATTTTGTTATTTTGATATCACATACAGACACTTCATTTTTATTACATGTATAGATGTTTAATTGTTCGTATGTAAGGTAAGACATGGACTGTCTAAATAAGATAAAATGTGTATGTCTAAACAGTATAACGCACTTGGCAAATGTGTGTGTCAAGAATTATGGAACTAAATAATTGTTAATACTAACTAATATTAGAAATGTGAAAGTGAGTTTGTTTGTTACGCTTTCACATCTTAACTATTCAACCGATTATGATGAAATTTTGCATATACGTTATAACACGTCACAGGTATAGAACAGAGCATAGGGTACTTTTCATTAAGAAAAGGCGTGACTGTTACATAGAGATGTCTATCCTACATTACGGCAAAATAATCCTCGAGCAAAAGCTACTTTATTATAACTTTTGAACTGTTAATATTGTTCTAGATAATGGGTCTTTACCTATGAAATTGCCGTTCTGCAGTACTGGCCATTTCAAATCAAAATAATTTTTGTTTGGCTAAGAATTCTAATTTCAAATTAATTTTATTTTAAAAACATGGAATTCTTTTTCCAAAAGTAGTCATTTGTTTATTGATTAGTGTTACATTTTCATCGCATTTCAATCTTTTTTGTCATCATGGATACGTTAAAAATTCGAGTAATTATGGAATATGAATACCGTCGTGGCAGCAACGCGGCACAAGCGGCATGCAATATCAACGACGTTTACGGAGCTAACACTACAAACCAACGCACCAACTGTTATTGGTTTGCTCGCTTCCGTTCTGGGAATTTCGACCTGAAAAATGAACCTCGCGGTCGCCCGAAGACTTTGGGCGACAATGACGAATTAAAGGCGATTGTGGAAGCTGATGATACACAATCTACGGCTGAATTAGCAGCAGCTGTCGACGTTAGCGTCAAAACAATATTGGTCCATTTGCGTCAAATTAGCAAGGTAAAAAAGCTTGACAAATGGGTGCCCCACGAACTCAATGATCGCCAGCGCGAAGTACGCGTCGAGACGTGCCTTGCACTGCTCAACAGACACACAAATGAAGGAATTTTGAACCGCATTGTTACCTGCGATGAAAGATGGATTCTGTTTGATAACCGCAAGTGCTCAGCAAGTTGGTTGGATCCTGGTTCAGCACCTAAAAAATGCCCTAAACGAAAACTTACCCCTAGAAAAGTGATGGTCACTGTTTGGTAGTCTAGCGCCGGTGTGATTCATCACAGCTTCTTACCAAACGGGGTGAGCATTACCGCAGATGTGTACTGTGAAGAACTGACCACAATGATGGAGAAGCTGGCACATCTCCAACCAGCATTGGTCAATCGCTCGTCTCCGCTGTTCCTGCACGACAACGCGCGACCTCATACTGCACAGCAGACGGTCTCCAAGTTGCAAGAACTGGGGTTGGAAGTTCTCCATCATCCCCCCTACTCACCAGACCTTGCGCCTACAGACTACTACTTTTTCCAGAATTTCAAAATTCAATACCCGAGAGGCAGTACAAAATGCCGTTGAAGAATTTGTTGCCTCCCGTCCAGCTGATTTCTTTAAGAATTGATTGCATGGGTGATTATTTCGATTAATACAAATAAAAAATACATGAAAAAAATTCGTTTCAAATTTTTCATACGAAACGGTAACTTCATAGGTAAAGACCTAATATATATGAAGTGAAATTCGAGTTGATTTTGTATAGGTTTAGTACTTTTTGAATGAAATCATGTCATACAAGTACAGAGAAATATTCAAATGCATTCTTAACTTTTAGATATATAATTTATTTCCTACAAGGCCACCTATATGGTATATAATAATTATAAAATAATGGCGAGACACTTTGTATTTATTTTATAGAACACGATAAATGACACGCGAGGAACCAGTGTTAAATGTAATCATTTATTGGAACAAAAAACAAAATAATTTTATAATACAACAGTCTTTATTCTTATTTCAGTAAAGCGTTGAACATTTATGAGTGGAAATTACAATTAGGATCACAATTTTGGCAAAACAACATGTACCTTTGTCCAGGGAGTACTCAAATCCGTAACTGATAATCTTAACCTAAAAAAATGCTATAATAGTGTTATTGGTCGACAATGAGATCTCTAAATATTACGTTCGTTTCGAGATATTACTTGATAATTTGCAACACACACTCTACAAGTTAGTAATTAAATTGTAAATTAGGACTTATTCAGAAAACTGCTACATTTCTACTTTATCTATTCATCTAAATTGTTGCATCGAGATAAAATTATATCTACTAAATAAAAGGGTATTCGTTATCATTTTTCACACTGGAATATTACATAGAGGTATATATTCCCTCATAAAAACGTGTGCTTAAATTTCTATATAACATGGAACTCGTAATTAATGATACAACCATTATAATACAGAAAGGTTCAAAAACACATCTAAAAATCTATTAATTTTATTGAAGCGATTAAGTTACGATTCACAGCTGACAAGAACGTGACAAAATGTGTACATTGCATCATGATTAAATTAGATTTATTTGTATAGTTATTATTAAGATCTTATATACCAGGTGAAAGTTTAGACAGTAGCAATATTTATGGAGGAAACTCTGCACTCGATTCTCGTTCTGAATCAATTTAAAAAATAGCTGTATATTTGACCTAATTATCTAGAAAAATAAAAAAAATTATACCCAATCCTCTACGCTATATAGAGAGAGATAGAGGTATAGATAGATATATATAGATAACTAGATCATAAATAGAATACTTATTTCCTTGTGGTTACATCATGTGCTAAATCAAAAAATATCACTAAGGAGCTGCTCTTCTCTCAGCACACGATAATATCGGTCAGGAGTGAATCGTACCTACTAAAATCATACATCACTTAAAACATTTAAATTTATAATTCTCTCCCTGAAATGTACTAAATAATAAAAAAATATAATTTATATATAATGTACTATTGCAATCTCCGGTAATCTTCATATCCGTTGTAGACATTTATTTGTATACAATGATTTCAACTGATATTATTCACTTATTCGTTTATATATTTTTAATAATTATGTATTGTTTTTCACTAAGTCATTTTTTTTACAAAATAAAATCACTTTTCATGTTGCATCGTCACAAAAGGATGGTTATATGACATTATGATATCCCAGCTTCTAGTTTGACATCCATTATCTTGCGTGGTCCCTTCAGGCAGTTGAGCCGCTTTTGAACTGCGTCTCGGTCTGGTAGACGTAGAATTAAGTTTTAGTAAATGTATAATAGTTTGTTGTTAGTTTGAACTAATTTCTATAACGACTGAATCGATTTCAATGAGATTTTTGCAGTCAGATACAGGATTATTACTACGGGTCTGCATGAAGACACTTAGAAAAATGCCCACAATAGATCAGAGGCAATGATATTATAATTAAAAAGGTGTAGATACATTACCTACATTATATTTTAACAAAACAAATGGCACGATAACGCACACATACATAAAGAAATATTGTAACGCCACACTGTCTTAGATAAAATGTGGAAGTACGGTGGCATATTCTCAATATCGGTGGTGAAAAAGAAATAGTTATATGTTGCTTAGCTATTTGACAGGTTGACGGGGCAGCCGTTAAAAATAAGCTAGTTAGCCAGTAGTTAAGATCTTTAGTTACAATATCATTGATCAGAGGTTCAGCCACAACTGTCGAGGCCTCGATGTTGAATATATTGTGGAGGCTTTTTAAGTTATATGTAGTGAAAATGAATTAGTTACATTTGGATAGTGTGGTGCGGTGCTGTGGGTGCATCGGGTGTCGTTGCACAAGAGAGTGGAGCAACACTTGCGCGGACATGTAGCGTCGCTCGCACTCCTTCATATCACCGAATAACTCTTCGATTGCTGCCATCTGACACTGAAATTCACATTAATGGCAAGAACTATAATAAAGAAATGCATAGCAAAACCAAATCTTAATCAATCACTTTGTTTTTACAGTGAAAATTCCTTTAGCCCCAGTTGAAACGAGGAAGCAATTTTATAGAGAAAGATACATAACCATCCTTAGTATTTAACGTGTGAAAGAATGAGATAAAACACATTACACAATGTTTCTTACATTCCCATTCGCCTCACTGTATACTGCACTACATGTGTGTGTATAACAAAACCTTGGGAAAGGGCGTGAAAACCAAAGTGGTGTATTTATTCACGTTATAGTTTATATCAAAACATTATAATTTTTTGAAGGTTGCACAACTTATTTGCGTGCACCGCATACATACATTTCTTTTAATACGTCAGTATTGTGCTCATCTATGTCCCGTTTCCTAATATGGTTATGCGTTTCTCTCTTTCTAAATGCCTATTTTCCGTAAGAACGGGGTATAATAAAATTTCTCTTGAAGTTTTATTTCATTTTACTTAGTGAATACAACTGAAGACATGAGTGGAAGATAGTGATATGCAACGTTCTTTAAAATTATCCACTTCATGACTTCAATGAAAGTGTTACGTCCATATACATATTCCGTACTTACAAGATTAACGCGAATAAGCTTAGCAAATAAAAAAACAAAAGTATCCAAACTATATACACGATATAAACGAAGATAAAACCAAACTATGGAGCGGATTTCGGTACAATTACAAAATTGTGACACATGATATTTATCGACTCATGTGTTCAATTGTAAAATTGTATTCAAAGTTTAGATTGCAGGTTCAAAAGGTTAAATAGAACAGACGTAGTTAGTTACCAGTTCAATAGCGTGCTCGTAGAGTATTTTATCACAAGCTGCGGGCGTGACGCCGGCTTCGTGCAGCCGCCTCGACTCGTTCACGATCCACTTGTACTTTCCATTCATCAGTGATACAACTGTGAACAGTTCATAAGATTGAATTTACAACACCGTCAACATAAGTTTGCCTTATGCACATAATCTTTCTAAATTATTACACCGTTTCATTATCTTTATATATATAATTCTTCTGTCCGTGTGTATGTGACTGAACTCCTCCTATACGGCTGGACAGATTTTGACGAATTTTTTTGTGTATGTACAGGTGGATACAAGAAAGATTTAGATTTATAATTGGAAACGGTAGGTGGCGCTGCGGTTGATTTTTAGGATTTTTTTTATTATTAAGGCAGGAATACATCCATTGGGCCCACTAGTCTATATATATATATATATATGTATGTATAAATGGATAATATAGTTAGGACAGGGTTTTTTTCGATTCTCTTGTGAAAAAATATATATTAGTTTATCATGTTTTAAGAGCATTGTCACAAGATCAGCTAGGTTAAAAACATTTTAGGGTTCGACCTACGTCTTACGTCTGGATTCATTGTGGGATGTGTTCTGTTAATTTTATCAATATCTGGTCATCCTTATGAAATAACGCAATATCATGTAGTCCAGGATACTATGAAAAATTCCTTTATCTGGCAGTGAAAGTCTCAACAATATTGGTTTAGACATATCGTATATAAATTACATTGATACGTAAAGAGGTAACGTGTAGGGTATTTTTCTCTTATCTTTCGAACTTTCTTAGTTTTGTTATCTGAATCAACAGATACATAAGTTCTAAAGGTTCAATAATTTGTTTGTATTTTTTTATACTCCTTTTTTTTAGGCATATGTTCATTTGTTTCTATAACAAACACTGTTAATTTTAAAACTTGATTAACATATTTTCATTATAAGTATGAATGAATAAAAGCTTGTATACAACTTACATATTGTTTTATATACGCTTACACGCTTATTAGTTATTATATATAGGTATATAGAACGCAGGTATAAGTTCTAATCCGTATGTGTATATACGAAAAGGCAGATACAAAACAGTAAAGTATATTTCCTCCAGTTTTTCAACCGATATATTTTTTTTTCTGTTTAGATGTTGGCGAGGTTTAGCGTTATTAATAAAAAAAAATGGAAATTGTTTTGGACATTAATGAATTATGGTCGAATTTCCAGCACTAGACGATACCGAGTGACTGTTTAAAGGTTACCTTCAATCGTGGGGTAGTTCATAATCACATTTAACATATAAAATATTAATATCAAAACAAATACTCATAAACAATAAAGAGAACCTAAAGTTTGTTCTGAAACTTTTAAAAGTATGGGAACGATACTCTTTAAACGTAAAAAAATTACACCTAGGTTCAATGAACAGATCTGAAGGGGATCTTTTCTAGGTTAATCATTACGGAACTGCTTATCGTGGGAACGCCGCACGGCCGAACAATGGGAAGCGGAGCGCGGGTCGAGGTACACCAGTTCGTTTTTGCGTAAATCACCTGATGTTGGGTGTATATCAGTGTTGCTCTAGATAATTAGGTCGAATATTAAGCACCTATTTTTTTTATTGATTTAGAACCAGAAACGACTAATGATTGCCCTGTAGAAACAATGCCGGCGTTTCACCTAACACCTAGTATATACTATTCTGGGGTGGTTAGCGTACCGTTGCGCACTTGCGGCGTCGGTTGGAGCGTGCGCGCGCGGTAATGCGCCGCCGCGAGCCGCAGCCCCGCCGCCAGCGCCTGCATCGCCTGCACCAGTAACCCCAGGCGCACGCTCTCGCTGCGGGTGCCACTCCGCTCTGCAACACAAAGATACATTTTATTCATATACTAGTGTGTTTTTTTTTCGAACTGACTACGCTTTCGACCTAGCAAGGTCTTAACAGCTTCACCGGACTACTAAGACGAGCGCTTAGGGCACTCAGACGATTTTATTTGGGCAACTAGCTCAAGGGTGCACGACACATTTCAGCTTGTTAGCTAACCTAAGCTAACTATCCATACATATATGAGTTGTTGAAACATATAGATGTACCAAGCATACATACCTCAACAACTCTTATATATATTTCGTATCGGATAATTTACTAAACTATTTCAGTTTTATAAAGGAAAAAAATAAAACCCTTCCACTTGCATGTGTAAGTGTGTATGCGTGCACGTGTGTGGAGGTGATATGTGTAATGTTTAGTATGTAAGTAGATGTAAGTTTTTTTGTCACTGGATCGCGCAACTTTAATGTAAATTGACAAATTTCCTCTGTATCTATACTAATATTATAAAGAGGTAAAGTTTGTTTGTGACGTTGTAGGGGGTAATCTCAGGAACTACTGAAATTACTTTGAAATTTTGAAATTTCTTTTACTAATAAAAAACCACGTTATTTGTGAGTGTCATAGGCTATATTAACGGGAAAAATTAAGACTTTTTTGTGGTAGTCGGATCTGCAAAATAAGTCGAAGAAAACACGGTCGAACTAAAACGTTTCTTACGAACGCTGCCTTAACGATGAGAGATATACGATTCTCTAGAGAAAAGTTGTAGAGCTTGATAATGCCTCCAAAAAAAGTTAGCGACAGCATATATCTAACTTTTATATTTCAGTAGCAAAAAGTAGTTTTTTATAACTGTTTATCGCCGAACTAAGTGGGCACAGGTGAGCTAATATAAATTGTATTTTTAAGATAATAAACAATGCAGATCAAGTCTTTTGATTATAATCGACAAGACAATTGCATAAAAATTTAACATAGCTTTGATGAATTTATGTAACCCAGATAAGATATACGAGATGAAAGTTTAAACCCTAGCAATATTCAAAGAGATGATACTTCATGGTCATTTTTAATATATAAAATAATAATATCATATCATAACATAAAATAATAATAACATTCTGATAAACAACACAGATATTTTTTTAAATCTATTTAGAACGAGGATAAATAAACCTCTGTAAATATTGCTACTCTTTAAACTTTCACCCTGTATACCTCACTTAATTATGTAAAAACATATATATAAATTATTGTTAGATCAGTATGTGTACCATCGGAGGTGTCCATGAGGGCTGCAATGGGTGCGCCACATGACACTGCGAGGTCAGACAGCAGTTCCGCTAGCATCAGTACGAAGTTCAGCTGCGAGAACACTTTGCTGTGTTCCTCCTGTACATACATACATACAAATAAAACATACGAGATTAGGAAAGATATGATATCTGTGTCCTGTTTATCAAACGTTACAGGCCTTGTATTACAAGCGTTTCCTTTTGTAAATTAGTTCATTTTTACAGAAACGCTTTTATCAAAACTACATGTGTATTTGTTGATTTTGTGTTACTTATTATTACTGAATACTTTCATTGAACGATATTTCCTCTGTGTTAGTTATTTATGATTATCTATTCTATCTTTAGAGTATTTTGATTGACTTTGCCTATCACATAATGCATGCTGTGAAAGTTTTTAAAGGCCAATGTGCCAAACACAGTGTTCATATATAGTGTCGATTCATGTTTGGTGTATTAGTCACTAGCTGCCCCATAATAAATAAATAAATGTGTAAATTACAAGCTACAAGTGATATCCACTTGTAAGAAGAGTATTTTTTGATACTTGTATTTGTGATTTTGTTTATTATAAATACCTTTGTACATTGTTACGAAAAAGTTAGAGAGCTTCTTTCTTCATTTATCAGTTTTATTTTGATCATTAACTGGACTTCTTATTTTACAGTAAATTCTATATTACAGATATTAGACATATAATGTGGTAGAAAAATAATTTTATAATAATTAGCAAAAGTCTTGTAAATTAAAAATACAAGTTCACATAAACTTGTATGAAATATCCTTGTTAGTTGTGAGTCTGTATACCTGTATTTCTAATTAACATAATTTATACGAATTGTAAAAGAAAAGTGTAAAAATTAAAAGTAGCCTACAAAATTAGTATGTTTATATCTCAATTAACAGGAAATATGAATCACATATTTCTCATATGAGTATTGGCTTATCCGGTAAATATTAATTCGCTTGAAAGCTCAAATACTGCATTAGGGTAATTAGATGGAAAAATGAATGAATTAAATTATGCGAGTATGTGGTATATTAACACACTTGTTGATCGCCAATCTTGAATACGGGAGGAACAATATATAAAACGAAATTGTTTTCGTGAATTAAATAATATATTACCGCGAGTATGGTCTCCTCTTGTAAATTGGGTATGTAGACAGGTGGATCCGCCGCGTGCTTGAGGCCGCGTAGCAGCGCGTCCGGGACTCCGCCCTCGCCGCTCGCCTTCAGCGCTAGCGACACCGGCGGCGATGACCCTAAAACAATGGCATCATAAATATCTTTTTCTTTATTTAATGAACATAATTCTAATCATGTTTTCTACCAATTAGCCCAATTTCAAATCGACCTGATAAAATTGCGCGACATAGGTGTAAAATTATACTATCGCACTGAGCAAGGATATAACAAGGGCAAATTCGTTCGTCAGTCATTTAGTGGATATAATCACATCTACCTTTGTTGATATTATGTTCCACAGAGTACGTTATTATGTTCAATTTTAATTTCAGAGTATACCTTGTAAAATACAATACATGACGATTGCTACATGCTCCTTAAAAATTTAGAGAATATTTGGGATTAATATTATATGCTACAATAATGTTGTTGTATTGTGTATTTAACTTACAATAGTATAGTGTGAAAGAAGAGAATCGCAAGGTAACAAATTTAGCTCAAACAGAATCACTATCTTTAATAATAAAAATCATTCTCATAAAGAAATACATTATTATCATAAGATTTTTGTTTGTCAACAATTAGTTTTCACAAAAAAGCACATTTTTACAATTACTTTATATAGGGCATTTGACCTAGTTCGAGAAAAAAAAACCAACAGGTCTTTGGCAAGAGGTTCACAACTTGAGGGTGGTATGTAACAAGGGGACTTAGAAAAAGAACTACCATCTATAAAGCCTCCTTTCATTGCGATGTTTTCTTTCATCGGAAGGATCCCACTCAGTTGTAAGGAATCGAACCTTCGTCAATAGATGCGGTGTCTGAACACGCTTATTACAGCTATCCTTATAAAAGCAACATAAAGTAAACGATGGAATGTATTAGTGAAATAGGTCTCGCATGATACTCCCTTGTAACTTATTTTGTGAATAGATAATAAGCAATTGGGTCTCCAATAATGACCTGTGTCAATACTGTTACTGTTTTTTTGATATGAAACATCTGTAGGCGCGGGTAAACCTGATTCTTAGCTTGGCGACCCGTGGCGACGCAAAACACAAACATTTGCAACCCTATCTGTTAAGCATAAGATTCTAATTGTTTTGTCAACCACTTGTTCTACTAGTGAGATGCGGCGCGCGGCGACAACCTAGCGCCCTTTGATAAATGCCGCCAAAGACACCGCGCCTGCGCCTAGTTGAATTTTTGTATTTAATAAAAATGAAATATTTATTGTAATAAAATAAATAAATACTTGGAACATTATTTTATCATTAATCATTATTTTATGGAACAAAATTGTAATACTTTATCTTTTCATTATGGCATAGCTGATTCCTGTCGTAATCTGTTCTTTTAGGCATATAACTTATACCTAACAATTTCGATGTTTCATATCTGCCAGGCGTTCCGTGACGGCTAAATTTTTTTTTATTGACATTCTTTTTTTACTGCGATACATACATGTACCTAATCGGAAGTGTTCGAAATATATTTATACGATTCTTATAAAGCTGGAAGGTTTGGTTAAACGCGCTAATATCATACACTCCTGGTCTGATTTGAAAAGTTCTTTCAGTGTTAGATAGTTCATTTATTGAGGAAGGCTATATCATCACGCTAAGACCAATAGAAGCGGAGCAACAACGCAGAATGTTTCAAAATCGGGTTTTTTTTTCTTTTGATATTTTCCGCTGCGTGTTAGCGTTAGCATAAAATAACTTATTCCACGAAGTGGTGGGCAGAAAATAGTCTTTTATAATCTTATTGTTTGCATTCCCGCCCTTGATCTATCAACGCAATAGAATGAGTTGTGTTGATAAAATAGGTGTGTGTAGGTGAGATTTGAACTCACTGTGATATATGTAGGTAGATTTATATAATGGAATATTTTTATCAGTAACTTTAAGCTGTCATCCTTAAGTCTCTCCGATTATATACGTCTTGCGGTACGATTTTGTTTCATTGATCTCCCTAAAATAGAACCCTTTGGTCATTCATATCACTCACCCGATCTACGCAGCGGACTCGCGTTGGTGGGCGACACCTGCCATAGTGAAGGTGGCGGCGAGCTGCCTGAGTTACTACTGCGGCGCCGAGTCGACGGCGGTGTGCCCATCGTGAACGGGACCTTATATAAAAAACACATTATTTCTTAACCCATCATCACATCACCCTATGTTGGACCCACTATCCATCCATCAATCCATACACTTCTCAAAATTAATAATACATTACTTAATTTAGTCCCTAAGAAAGCGCTTATGAACGTCAAAACAACCATCGGTGCTTGGCGATAAATTTTTAATTTAAAAGTGGTAACTGATGACATGTATAGGATAATGTTACAAATAGAACGGAGACTTCTTCGAATATGACCATAAATATTAGTACTGCCTTAGATACATTTTGTTTAGATATATTACATTATAGAAACTGCAAAGTAGAAAGTGCAACGTATTGATTGTAAGAAACGTAATAAGACCAATTCTACTGTGAAAATTAGTTTCTTGAAACTCTTAGTTCTATAGTGACCGAAACTTCTATAGAAAAGTTGACATTTCCACCTTATTTTTACACAAATCTTCCATTTATCTTGATGCGGAAAGCATCTCTTATACATAGTAAAAAAATCTCGAACCTACTCAAATATCCACTATGGGAGCTTAATCTTAGAGAATAGGTACCATAAGTTCCATAGAAAGGTCTATATAAGTTAATCACTATAACAGAATATAAGCTTTTAGTACAGCAGATTAATAACATCTAGGGGTAAAGGTTTCAATGTATAAATCTATATGTAAAACAAGCGATGCCGGTGAACACTTACGGTTGGCGGCGACAGAGAGCCGATGTTAGCCGCATTGCGACTGTAATTCGTTCGGAGTACATCGATAGGTTGTGATCGTGGTACATTATTGTTAGACACTACGCCCACTGAGTTCTGCAATTAATATGAGTCGCTCTAAACACACTACAGATGAAACACAACACTTGGATCTTAAAAGCAGACGCGTTAATTTAGTCATCTAAAGAATGTTAGTGTCTATGAGATAAGCATACACGTAATATATCTAAGAGAATGTAAATCAGTTTGTTATTTAATTACTAGCTGATATTCGGAGTAATTTATTTTTATTTTTTTACAAAAAGGTACAACTACAGATAACAGAGTGAAATTTATATGGATAGCTATTATAACGTTATAAATCTGCATTCCAATTATAAATTGTACACAAAAATTGCCAATTTTAACAATAAACATAGTTACCCTAGCCTAACGAGTAAAAATAAACATTTCTTATAAAAATTCTTTGTAAACAATGTTATTCGTTTACTTTCCTTCTCCTGCGCAAGCTACCACATCGTTTGCCCCTCTTCACACATCGCTGAATGCTTTGTGTTTATAAAAAAAGGTAATTTTTAAAGTTTCAATAACATTATACTTAATGAAAATATCGCAAATCGAAAATATCTAAAGAGTAGAAGTAAAAATAATGATCGAAAGATATGCAGTAGTTTTTAAGTAATGCTATTGTATTTCTATATATAGAAAAAGGTTTATGGAATGGCTCCAATAGATATAACGATAACTTTCATTTAAAGTTGTGACATGTGAAATCTGTTTACTTATATAATGTTATTAATAAGTAAAACCAGAACTACAGAGAACCGTTTATCACATGTAAGTATGAGGACAATGAGTTGTTATGATTACGCGTTCCAGTCATAATAATTCTTAAGTAAAAGTTCTATAATAAACAAATACAATATACATAAATAAATCGATAACATATATGTTATATGACAATAAGTTACGTCGCAATTCAAACCAGTCGTATAATCAGTAGTGAAATGAACGAGAAAACTTTGTTTAAATATAACGTAGATTGTAGGCAGTGTCCAAAGTCCCTCAAAACAATGGAATATTATTTTGTGCTGTATTTGATAATTTTTCCGTGACCCCTTTTAAAAATATTGTCGCTATATTTCCAAAGATTTCTTCTATTTTTAATGTTTTTTAACGAGCTTAGATATTGTACCAATAAACACACCACAACGGTTTATTTTTTACTTATCAAAAACTGTACATATATTAGTAATTGTAAGAGATAGTGGTGAAGTGAATATCCTGAATTTGGAAAATAAAATATCAAACAGTAGCTTTCACGATTTGTCGACTAAAAATTAAAAACAAGACATTATGCAGTTAGGCGTTAGGAGGGTTAGAATTTATTTAAAATAGTTAATAACGTGAATATATTTATATCTTATTTCAACGGAACTTATTGAAATCATAAACAAACAAAGTCCGATACCCACAGAATAAGAACAGTAACGCGTTTATAAACTGGATTGCCCACATCTAAAAATCTCTTAAACATGGGGGATGATGTGGGGCAATGAAATTTCCCTGGAAAGTTCTAACAAGACGGCCACCACCTTGTTAGTTCGTTGAAATGAACGCAAGAAACTTGTAATATCATAATACCTACTCGACAATAGCAATAATAATATACTAGAAGATTGGTTGCTAAAAATAAAACAAAGAATATCGGACATAAAAGATTGATACGTACTCGTGGTTGCGCGGCGGATTGTGTAGGAGCGTGTGCGGGCGCGGGTGCGGGCGCAGGAGCGGGCGCGTTCGTAGCGTGAGCGGGCGCGGGCGTCGCGGGCAAAGGCAGCGAGCGAGGACGCGATGCCGCCTCCGACCCGGAGGAAGCGGCCGAACATTCCGCCGACCCGCTCTCCATCGCTTCCACCACCACGAAGTCCTCCTCGCCAGCCCACGTCGTATCTGACGACTCGGCTGTTACCAAAGGCAAATAATTGACTCGTTACATTTCAAAATGAGCTAAATTCAATTTTGATCGTTCTTCAAATTTTGGACGTTCATAAAGTTTTTAGGTTTTTGAAATGAACACTTCTTTAGGCGCGTTGAGCGGTATTTTTTGGCAGGAAATAAATCTATAATTTCGCGTCTAGACATACTACGTAAGCATGGCCGGCCGTATTGCGCTTGCGTGACTTACGTCAGACTAACGACGCGTGGTATAGGGGCCTGTGTACATGTAATATTGATATTTTGCAGCTCGTCATACGTTTGATTGATTAATAGACTTTATAAAAATGTATATAATTATGGCTCCGAATCCCAATATGTATGAAAACCACACTAATGTTAATTATTTCGATAAACAAATTCTGAAATTTAGATATTATCATTCACACTATAATTAACATGAAAATTCAAAAGAGAACGAACACATTTATTTCATTGTTTTGAGTTTTCACTTCCCTCGGCAGTCCTTATGACTGCCTTAACTTTTTTTATGATCTTCATATTTTATGAAAGGCCAAAATTGGATTTAGCTTATTTTGAAATGTAACGACACAATCATACATCCTTTCATGACATAAGATTTTCTTAGAGTTCACTTTATTTTGAGCTCACGTTATTAATGGTTCGTCCCTAAATACTATACAGTCTTGGAAACTAATACAATTAGCAGTTTCGATTCAAACTAAGAGTCAAATAATTTGATTTGGTTCAGTTCCGATCATAAAAATTGATTTTTCTCCTATTCGCAATGTTCTCACGTTGTGGTTGATTTAGTGGGTTGTACGGTATATGTATTTCTTATTACAAACATCTCCTGACCGTTTGAATTTACAATCCAAAGAACATTCATCCACATGCTCTACCCCCCTTAAGATGTTCATGTTAAAATAATCCGTTTATTTAATTCGGGTTAAACGTTTTTTAATTAGTCTGTGAGCACCCAGATCTTAATAATGTCGTCTATCGATGCGTCAAATAGAAAATTTGCTTGAATTTTAAATAAATTGACGTGTATACAACCAACAGGAGACACCTACAGCACGTGAGTTAAGCTTACCATTCTGTTTTACGTACTATTTATAAAATGTGACGTATTGTATTTAATAATCGATTATTGTGTGTGACGTCACGACTTATATAATCAACAGTGCATTAGCGTCCATATTATATTCGCCTTTATTACAAATGTAATCTCTAGTTTCTTAAAGATAAGTGATAATTAATAATAACACTTGTAGAATTAGATATAGATAAGTCAATAAATTTTATTTAATACATATATATGAGAATCATTAGCTATTTTATAATATTGTAAGTGTACTATAGGTGCATCAAAATAGATTTAGATATGAAAATATATCAAGCGTGTATGTAGTGTATACACTTGCAAAAACACAGACTTTTTCTACGCATTGTCGCGGATTAATAAATTACGGCTTTATTCACGTCTACCATAAATGTTGATTATAATTTATGCACACTTTTAGTTACTCTATCTGGCTTTCCGGAATTGACTAATTTTTAATGTTAAAAACGAATAAAACACTAATAATTCATGCGTAATATACTTCCGAATTTTTTTTTATATCATAGGAGGCAAACGAACAGGTGGGTCACCTGATGTTAAGTGATCACCACCGTCCATAGACACTTGCAACACCAGAAGAGTCGCAAGTGCGTTGCCAGCCTGTGTTTGGGAGAAGGAGGAGTGGGGAGGAGGGTAGTTGGGTATCCCGCGCTCTCACTGACCGAACGAAACGCAACAATGCAAGCACTGTTACTTCACGTCAGTTTTTTGTGAGAGGGTGGTAGTACTCCGGGCGAGCCGACACATTCAAGCTGAAACCAGTAGTAGCTTCAGCGTGGCTCTACCACATACATGATATGTTTAACATTAATTAGCAAACTGATGTAAAGTAAAGATAATATACATACTGTTTCGAATCGAGATAATGTAATTTTAATAAATTCATTATCATAGTAGTTTAGTTATTATATTAAATCACTAGCTTCTGCTCGCGACTTTGTCCGCGTTGAATAGTTACTTTGAGCAAACGCTAACACGCAGCGGAAGCTCTCAAAAGGAAAAACACCCTGATTTTGAAATATTCTTCATTGGTGCTCCGCTCCAATTGGTCTTAGCATGATGAAAATTATATAACCTATAACCTTTCTCGATAAATGACTTACCTAACACTAAAAGAATTTTTCAAATCGGACCAGTACCTTCCAGATATTACTCTCTACAACCTCACAAAATTTACCTCTTTATAATATTAGCATAGATTGGAAGCATACTGATATATTGTCTATAATTTTATATCGTCGTATATTCATGATATAAGTAAAATGAAATACGACAATTCATTGTGTCCGGTTTGTCGAGTAATAAGATGTTTACAATAGACTAATAAAAACGTAGCTTGTAACTGTTTGATGGAGTATATAGCCTGTAATATACTTTATTAATCCCTCAAGTTGGTTCATTTAACTGGTCCTTGGCAAATGAGATCGTCCGACTTTTGTTTAAAGTGAAAAATAAAAATGACGTCATCCATGTTTATAATTACATTCTGAAATGATCGCATCAAAGTATATCGTGGGTAGTGTTTTAGGAAATTGCTGAGATCATTCATTCAGTTTTCCTTCTTTGTAAAATATTATCTTATCTGTAAATGTCTATTATGTAGTTGGCTCAGGTATACTATCTACCGATTGCTAAAACTCAATAAGTAGAACTCGATAACCTTCAACACTCAAAAGGTGTTTATTGTCTCGTCTTTAAGTTTAGTCAGGATTTAACGTGAATCGTTGCTTTAATTAGTATGTTCAATTAACATGTTATGATTTTTAATGCAATTAACCTTACTTTCTTCATGTTAAAGTTCATAGTCAAATGCTATTTCTATATAAAGGTTAATAAGTTGTATATTAGGTAAACTCTAAGTATTTATAAAACAATAAATAAAAGTTGTGCGCTCTGAACGCGTTTGTTATTATTTGCTGCAATAAACAGTTCAGTTATACAAATACCAATTCTCAGGACGATTTGTTTACGATACAAAAGTGTAATGAACCATCTCCATTAAAGAACAGTTAATATAAGTATGCTAACTTTCATAATTATAGGTCAAAGAGCTTTGGTATTTATCAGTCTCAGATACGGTCAATAAAAAGTAATGAATAAAAAAATATGTTAAAGATTATTATAACGACAGCGTCTATAAAAACGAACAAATGAATTTCTCTAAGATCAAGAATAAATTTAAGTCCTTTAATTCTGTATATAAGAACGGTACCCTAATATTATACAAGGTGAAATGTTAAACCCTCGCAGTATTCTAGTATATGACACTTCATGGTCACATTTAACATATAAAATAATAATATCAAAACAAATACTAATAAACAACAAAGAGAACCGGAGTTAAAGTTTGTTTTAAAACTTCTAAAAGTATGGGAACGATAATTTTAGACGTAAAAAAATCACGTCTAGGTTCAATAAACTATTTTAAAGTGGCGCTTTTCAAGGTTAATCATTACGTAACTGCTTATCGTCGGAATGCCGCACGGTCGAAAAAAGAGAAGTGGGGTGCGAGTCGAGGGGCGGGACGCGCGCCCAACTGCGCAGCGCGGGCCCACTGCGCGGCAAGACGTGATTAATTCGTTTTCGTATTTATTACACCAATTCATTTTTGCGTAAATCATCTGATGTTGAGTGTATATCAATTTTGCGCTTGGTGAGACAATTAGGTTAAATATTAAGTACCTATTTTTTAATTGATTTAAAACCAGAAACGACTAATGATTGTCCTGTAAAAATACTGTCGGCGTCTACCCTAACACCCAGTATATTATATCAAAACAAGTGAATAGATTACCCATAAAAAAATTGGTCGTGTTGTTTTAAAAAAAACACTGTTATGTGATAGACATAAAAAAAAACAAAGCTTAATCATAAATTGTTACGTACCGGAGGATGTCGGGCGTGGTTTATTAGCAGCATTGGGTACGACTACGGGCTGCGGTGCGGGGATTACGATTCGCGGCCCAGCTCCGGGCCTAGACGCAGGACTGGGTCCCGACCCCCCATTCCCCGGACCCACTGCACACGCCGCTCCCGAGCTGCCTCCTGTCCACAAACAATATCGATCATAGCATCGGAATAATGGCATATGTACATATCTCTTTATGTACTGTCCTCGTCAAACATTTTGACCGTTTTCAATATAGCCTTAACTTCGGGCTTGCGCATAATACAGTCGACAGTTTAATACAAAACAAAGTCAAAATATAATTATAGGAATCTAAAATTGGCATCTAGTTATCCTTGTCTCGATATTTTACATATGATATAATACGTATCTATATCTAAATGTGTATTCTTCGCAGCCAGGGCGGTCAAAAATATTTGCGAGGACTGTATAGAAGTCGCCGACATGCATTATATACGACTTTCACTCCAGACGTGATAGACCACGAGACCACGACAATGCAGGATAACACGACAACAAGCTGTGATATTCTACGTGGTAATTCAAATTTCCGAACGTAATCCCATTGATTATATATATCATGGATATCGTAATATAAAATCAGTGCAAAGCCATGCTCTGTCGACGATTCTTACCGAGCTATATATATTATAGTCAACTTTGAATAGCATGAAATAAGCTCCACCATATAGTACACACATATACAGTACAGACACAGACTCGATCGATCCCATGCAGAGTAAAAGCGAGAGTGAATAAGTGACATAATACCCTGACTGTTCCACGACTCTTCTAGGTAACAGTTATTATCGGCTCGGCCCTCAAGATCACTCTCCAGTATGTCGGGCAATTCCGAGTCCAAACCTGAACAATATTGTTTTCTTTGACAATACGCAAATTACATTGAAATTAGTGTCGTATAAATCTGCTTAAAATTCATGGATATATAAATATTTCATGAAAATTGAAGACAACATTGACCTAGTATTTAAATTAGTTGAGATCGTCCTTCTAACATTTATTATTGTGAAACAGTTTGACTGTTTTTATTTTACTTGCATATTATACGTCTTACCATTTATTTATCAAGTATGATGTAATCAGACACTAGTGAGCTACGAACTGCATTCAATAAAAAAAAGTGAGTGTGTACTTATGTACACGCGTTAGAAGTTATACTTCTTTGGCTTAACAAGATAAAAATATTTTTAAAAATTTTATCTTTCGCCTTATTCTACGTTTGTAAAAAAAACGACGCTAACAATAGAAAAAAGGTATTTAATAGATTGAAAGTTTTAATACAAAGAAATACAAACAACAAATACAAAGAAATAAAATGTTGACTATAGCTAACTTCAGGGTGTCGGTTTTTCGTGACGGTGTGCGCGCGCATCGTAAAAATTTACTCTCATCATTTTTCCCTAACGCGCCAAAAGAAGTATAACTTCAAAAAACGATATAAAGTATAATATACATAAATAAGATGTTATATGTATGTGCGTTGTACATCGTGCGTCACAGGAGTTTCTTCATGTAAATATGTTTAAAAATGGATACACGAAAATGATGCGACGATGTTAATTAATACATCTATAAATAAATAATCAGGCGTCTAGTTGTTTGTTTTAAAGGTTATTAACGTACACATTAGAAAATTCGGTTAAAAGTACTAAAAACAACAATTGAACAGTGACAATAAAATGTATTGCGACATTACACGTGTTTTGTAAATGTTAAAACAATGACGGAATTGGCTATTGTGTTTGTTAATTCGTAGTAGATAATTTTATGTACAGATAATGTGAAAATGTTAAACGGTTCGAATAATTTATTGGGAATGAGTCACAAAGGTCGATAAATGTTAATTAATCGTCAAAATTACTCACATCGTTATATACACACATAATATACCGTATATATACGGGTTCTCTTAGTTCGAATAAACTATGATTGTAATAAATCAATAAAGTTTTTATAACAAAACTGTTAGGTAGCGTTACTGCCGTTTAAGTCTATTAAGGATTAGACGCGGCTAATAATAATATAGGGATCGCATGAGGTCATTTAGCTTGTTTATGAGAATACCCACACACAACTCGGCTGAGAAGTCGTTTCGGCTATAATTAGCTATAAATGGAACTGTAGGTATATGAAATAAAAAGTCAATAAATGTGAAAACAGCAATGATTCAACTTAACAATCATATACTAGAGACAGGGTTTAAAAAATATTACATTTTCTGATAATAAAACAGAAGCACCAGAATATTAAAAGAATAACTATATTATAGAGCAGGGTATGGATTATTCGAATTTCTATGTCGATAGAGATCTTTACTAGTATATTTAATCCTAATATTTTAAATGCGAGTGATTGAATTTGTTTCCATGCTTGCTTGTTGCACCTTCATACTTTAACAACTCAACAGATTATCATTTTATACACGCGTTGTCAGGTGTACACAAAAGGACTTTTCCCTTTCATAAAGAAAAAAAGGACAATTCCCAAGGTATATATCAGATCTATACTAACGCTAGAGAAACTGTGACAAAAAGCGATTACAATAAATAAAATACACTCCATAAAGTTAAAGAATTAAGAAGTAATAACAGATAGCAAAATTTTAAGATAAGTAATTTTAATAAGATCAAAAATGTATTTAAGAGCTGTGAGTAATTTTGGCGAATGGCAAAGCAATGAGAGTGCAATGACATTACCGAGTTGTTTGAGTAACCTGTTAATAGTAACAAACGAGCTTGCTTGTCAGCGGGTACTCACTCGTGATCGATGTGTTCCTTTGTCGTTGAAGAAAGGGATGGTTGAAAAACATTTCGAATGGCATGCGCTCGCGCGGGTTCCGCCGCAGCAGACCGATCAATAAACTGCATAATTCCGGGCTGGTTCCTGCTGGCATTCTACAAAACAAATTACATACGAAATGCATCCATCTATAAAACATATTATTATTATTATTACGTAGTATAAAACAAAGTCCTCTGCCACGTCTGTCTGTATGTCTGTTAGCGATAAACTCAAAAACTACTGAACGGATTTTCATGCAGTTTTCACCAGTAGATAAAGTGATTCATGAGGAAAGTTTACGTATATAATTTGTCAATGCTTTTTTTATTATCAGGGCGGGATAATGTCCACCGGGCCCACTAATATATCTATAATAATAATCTATATATAACTAGGTAGTGGGGAAACGGTTGAGAAGATCTCTTTCCTGTTTCTCAGCCGATTTTCTTCATTCTTCTTTTTCGTGTTACCTTTAAAATTGGATTTTTTTTAATGTAAGTTCGACCACTGGACAAGCACTCGTCTATGTAAATACAAAGCAATTGTCGAATGTACGTAATCGCATTATTTTAGGTTTTTTTTTTTCAAACTGTCTACGCTATTGACCTAGCAAGGTCTTAACAGTTTCACCGGACTACTAAGGCGAGCGCTTAAGGCACTGAGCCGAATTTATTTGGGCAACTAGCTCCAGGGTGAACGGCATACCTCGGCTTGGACTGTTGCCTGATACATGCAATTCGCGACCTATCTGAGCTAACTTAAGCTAAGCTACATATTCATACTTATATGAGTTATTGAAACATATATGTATACCAAGCATATATACCTCGAAAACTCTTATATGTATTTTGTGTCGGATAGTTTTTCTAAACTATTTCAGTTCGATAAGGGGAAAAAATACAACCCTTCCACTTTCATATGTAAGCATGTGTGCGTGCACGTGTGTGGAGGTGACATGTGTAATGTTGTTGCAGTGTTGTAAGATTTTGTGTCACTGTATCGCGCAAGCAGCGCACTCTAGGGCTTCACGCCGAGGGAAGGGACTTAGGCTTGAGCCGCTGTCGAGGGAGGCCTAGTCTAGTGTGCGGGAGCGAAATTTACCCCCAGACCACGGCGGCGTGATCTATGGTTACGCGGGCGTGGGCGTGAGCACGCTCGTTTGGAAAGACAGGCTGGTACTGATCGTTCACTGCCATTATTTCATCGGGAGGGTCGGTAAAAATATGTTGCGGACGTCTTTTATAATGCGTAGCACTCGGTACGGCATTAGTTTAGGTCTGCACATATTCGGTTAATTCTTCTCTTGTTATGTTTGTAAGTGTCAGGACAAGTTTTGAAAATTTTGGGTTTAAAAATCTCCATATAAAAAAGTAAATGAGACAGAAGACACTAAAGATCTTCAAAGATAATGACAGAATTGACGTTTAATTGTTCAATAGTCATTTCATTACATGATCGTACCGTCAATAAAGATATCAAAAGTCTCATTTGCTTTTTTAGTACACTCGTGCGAAACCGGGACGGAAAGCGAGTATAAAATAAGAAATATTATAAAACGAAATCGCTTTTGATGTCTGTTTGTGTGTTACCTTAGTTCTCCTAAACTACGTACTGAGTTTTGATACTGTTTCCACTATCATTTAGATCATTTATTCCGGATTTTCGGTTTATATGCATAATACATGTATATTATACATGTGTAGAGAGTAGTCAATGTATTCTAATATAGTAATAAGAAGGAGTTTTGTAGCACTTACATTGAAAACGATGGCTAAACCTTATGAGATGCATAGAAATAATTTAGTACAGAATTGTACATCTGAAAAATGACTACAAAAAAGTTCCGAACGGTATCTATCTTCTAAGGATAAACCACAGTAACCATTCTTAAATTGTGCATATTTAAATAATATATTGGTTATTTGCGACGCTATTTTCACAAATAAAGTATTAATCATTATGCGATTAAATACGTGAGTTACGTTAAACATTGAATGTAGATCAAAACTTTTCCATCATATCATTTCAATTAATATCTTAGGACATATCATAAAAGTTATGTGCAACGAAAAACAAGTTGTTTGTGTGAATACATGACTTTGAAGAACTGTAAATATCAAAGTACCAAGAAAATGAATCTAACCTTTTGAACACTTTTTTTTTTCTTCGAACTGACTACGCTATTGACCAAGCAAGGTCTTAACAGCTTCACCGGACTACTAAGGCGAGCGCTTAAGGCACTCAGCCGATTTTATTTTGACAACTAGCTCAAGGGTGCGCGGCACACCTCGGCTTTGGCTGTTGCCTGATACATGCAATTCGCGACCTATGTGAGCTAACCTAAGCTAAGCTAACTATTCATACATATATGAGTTGTTGAAACATATATGTGTACCAAGCATACATAACTCAATAACTCTTATATATATTTCGTATTGGATAATATTCTAAACTATTTCAGTTTGCTTTTGAACACAAATGACGTCACATTAATGCATAGTACCCATGTGAAGCCGGGTCTTGTCGCTTGTATATCTATATTTGTAAACTATAGTACATGTATGTAGGTTAGAGATACAAATAATTCCCGCCGTCCTAATAACCTATATTCTAACAATGTAATTACACCATATCCATTCATACAAAAGAAACTCGGGTATATATGTAATATAATGTTATTTTTATTTGGAGTAATTCATCAATAGAAATACAGTGTAAAATCTTTATAACATCGTTCGTTATAACGAAAATAACATGGAATTTAGTTCAATATGGTTGGTTTACCACAAAACCATTTATTTCTTCGCTTCTCTCCGTATAACGAAAAAAAAAGTTCGGTCCCTTGAAATTCGTTACAAAGAGTTTACACTGTATATTAAACCAGACTAGGTCCCCCCTCGACAGCGGCTCAAGCCTGGGTCCGTTCCCTCAGCGTGGAGCCCTTGAGTACGCTGCCCGCGCTATACAGTGACACAAAATCTTATATGAATTCAACAACATTACACATATCACCTCCACACACGTGCACGCACACATGCTTACACATGAAAGTGGGTTTTATTTTTTTATAAGTTATTAGTTTAGAAAAAAATTCCGATATAAAATACATATAAGAGTTGTTGAGGTATGTATGCTTGGTACAAATATATGTTTCAATAACTCATATAAGTATGAATATGTAGCTTAGCTTAGGTTAGCTCAGATGGGGTGCGATGCCAGAGAGCCTCCGCGTGGCGCACCCCGGGCAACGTCGACCGCTTCTCGGTCGGCGGCTGATCTCTGGTAGGGGGGGGACGCCTGTCGAGCACTCCTCTGATTAGCAGAGGAGGCGGATGACGGAGCGTTAGCGGGCCCGGCGTGCACTCACACTGCCGTCGGGCAGGCGGGTGCGGCATTCTGCCGTATCTGCCACCGCCCAAACTCGTAATCCCGTTTGGAGTGTCGTGGTCATGTCTCGCGGCTCCAAACGGGACCGAGGGTCTTGGCTTAACCGCCCGGACCGCGAGGAAGAAAACCTCTATAAAAAATCACCCTAATCCCAAGCGGCGGCGCACCGCGAGGGGATGCGTGGCGGATAGGGAGATCCGTCGCCAGTGCGACCCCCGTCGGAGAACCGGCCGACTCTCCGGCGGGTTACGCTAGGCTTACCCAGGTACAGGGGGCACTGCCTGGGCGGACCGTCTTTCCCCCACACTCGTGGGAACAAAATTTCGAACTCAAAATCTATAAATTTTAAACCTAGTTTTAAGGATGGGGGGGGGGGTAAAACCCGATCCGCTGCCAAGGCGGCGAGGATGGAGGCCGCGTTAGCGGCTGTGGATGTGGCGGAGGCCGAAAAGGCTATGGCCATAGCCGGGGCTAAGGCGGCCAAGGTTGTTTTGGAGCCAATGCCTGGCCCAAGCCGTAAGCGGGACCATGAGCTGGCTCCAAACGACGCCAATGGCGCGGGATACGTGGTGCCCAAGGCGCCGCGTCCAGAGGATGAGTGGATCGATGTGGAGGACGATGGGCTGAGTCCGGTGGCCCAGCCGCAGGACACTGAAGCCCAGGATCCCCAACATCTCAAGTCGATCGCGGCCGAGTCAGTCTCCACCATATATAAGGTGTGTAAAAAGTCGGGTCGACTTCAAGGCCCCATGATTAAGGCGCTAAAGAGGTCCGCGCAAACCCTGCAGGATGTGCTGGCGGTTGCCTTGGCGCGCACCGCCAATGACGAGAACCTGTGCCTCCGGAGGTTGGTGAGATCCCTTCGCAGGGAGATCACCGACCTCAGTGTGGAGGTACAGGCGTTGAAGAAGAAGGCCGACTCGGCTGCATCCCCGCCGAAGCCTCCAACTATGGAGTTGATCACGGGAGATGTGGTTGAGCTCCCACCGGAGGACCAACCGGAGCCCCCTCGTCGGGAAGAGGACAGTGTGCTGAGCGCCATCCAGGGGCTGGAGTGCTCTTTCCAGCGCTCTGTGGAAACGATCAGTGCCCGCCTGGTGGTGCTGGAAGACCGGCTGCTTCCGGTAGAGGCTGTCCGTCCTCCTCTAGCAGGGGACCGGATTAAGGCTACGGTTGCGCCTGGGCCCGTTGCGGCCAAACCGGCGAAGCCTAAGTCGGCTCCCGGTGCGAGAAGAGCTCGCGCTGCTGAGGCTCAGCAGTCTGAGGGGGCTGTTCCACCTCCCCAGGAGTCAGTCCTGGGAATGGACTGGGCCCCACTCCCTGCTACGTCGGCTCCGGACGCGACGACTTGGACGACGGTTTCCCGTCGTCGTCAAAAGAGGAAAAAGACGAAGAGGGCTGCGGTGGTTCCTGCTGTTCCCTCGGCGCCCAAGGCGGCAGCCTCGGCTCCTGCTGTTGCCAAGAGCCGTCCCAAGAGGAAGTTCCCCTCGGTTCCACGCACGGCTGCAGTGGTTGTGTCACTGCAGACCGCAGCGGAGACCAAGGGGATAGAGTACAAGGATGTCTTGCTCAAGGCAAAGCAGGAGATCGACCTGCCCAGCCTAGGGATAGAGGGCCTCTCCGTCAGGAGGACGATGACCGGTGTCCGGGTTCTCCGGGTCGCCGGTGCTCAACGCGCAGAGGGCGCCGTCCGCCTGGCGGAGAAACTTCGGGAGGTGCTCTCGGATTCGGTGAGCGTCAGCACGCCGGTGAAGAGGGCGGACGTCCGCATCGTCGACCTCGACGAAACCGTTTCGGTCGAAGAGGTCGTCGCTGCTGTAGCACGGAAGACAGGGTGCGAGCCGGCCTTGATTAAGGCTGGCGGCATACGCGCTTTCGCGAACGGAATGGGCAGCGTGCACATTTCGCTGCCTGTGGCCTCGGCGAGATCACTGGTGGAGGGAGGTCGCCTCCTAGTGGGCTGGTGTGTGGCCCGCGTGCGGCTCCTGGAGCAGAAGCCTTTGCGATGTTTCAGGTGCTTCGCCGTGGGTCACACCCGGGCTTTGTGCCCGTCAGAGGTGGACCGGAGCGACCTCTGCTTCCGGTGTGGGCAAACTGGCCATAAGGCGGCGGCATGTGCAGCTCTCAAACTGCACTGCGCCTTCTGTGCTGCCGCTGGAAGGAATGCTGAGCATTTCATGGGGGGCGCGGCCTGTAGGCCGCCTCCCGTGAAAGGGCTCCTGTATCCTCCGGCGGCACGACCTCCTCAGAGGTCAACGTAGACGTTGGGTGGACGTGGGGAGGTTCGCCTCCTACGTTCGTCCTTAAGCCGGACCAAGGGGGATGGGTCGGGGGGCCCGTCTCTCATTGCACTGGTTCGGCCGTCTGGGAGACAGTCTACGGTTGCCAGGCTGTCTCTCTTTAGCGGGAGGCCCAGGATCTCCTTTCTGGGCCGGCCGTCGGGGTGACATGCGGAAGTGCTTCTGTGCATCCCTTGTCCCCCATCATGGCGGTTGCGGGCACCCATGGGGTTTTAGTCCGTGCGAGTCGGACATAACCCACTCTCTCCCCCGGGAGGGTGGCGTATCCAGTAGGATTTCCCCATGTAAAAAAAAAAAAAAAAAAAAAAAAGGTTAGCTCAGATAGGTCGCTGATTATTGACTTGGCTTCGTTTTTTGGATTTGTTTTCTTGCCTACTGAATTACTTGGCGTGTTGTACGGACCCGGTCTTTTGCCTCGTGGTTTACTGGTGACCCTGGGGTCCCTGGTAGACCATGAGTGCTAAAAAGATCAGCAGTAAACGGGCGAGTGTGTCAGTTGAATCTGACACAGAAGTAGAGGAGCGTGTTGTTGCTCCTAAAGTTAATAAGTTCCAGAGGGGAACTGCAAGGCGGATCAGCCGTAACGTCGGCGGAGGCCGTGGCATCATGGGCGAGGCCGACGGGTCTTTTGACCGGGCCTTGGCCGGGAGCCTGAGCGGGGCGGAGTCGGAGGCCTCTGCTACGGGCTCAGTCGTTGCCTCGACATCTAAGGCCGTCTCCAAAGCCGGCTCTAAGGCGGGCTCAGCAGCGAGCTCCGAGGCAGAGCCTACAGATGTGGAAGAGCTAGATGTCTTCACGTTGAAGGCTCTGGCTGGGGTTAAAGTGGCGGACATTTTGGGGACGGTGAAGAAGTCCCGAAACTTGCAGGGGCCTTGTATTAAGGCGATTAAGGGGGCTGCAAATACCCTTAAAGAGATCGTCGAGGCTCTGGCCGAGCGCTCGGAATCGGTTGAGGTGCGGAAGCTCCAGCGGGAGACCAAGAACCTCCGCCGACAGGTCGATGACCTAAAGGCGGAGGTGCTGGCTTGGAAGCAGGAGGCCAACGCCAAGAGGCAGATGCCCCCGCCCCCTGCTCCCGCAATGTCGGCGGAGACTCCCACACAACAGTGGGAGGAGGTGCTCGCTGGGGCCGTCTCGCGCCTCGAGCGGTCTCTCCAGGTGTCGTTCGGCAATATGCTGAACGCACGCCTGGAGGGCCTGGAGAGTCGCCTCCCTCCGGAGGTGCCAGTCCGCCCTCCCTTGGCGGCCGATAAGAGGAAGGGTGGAGCCGGGGCTCCACCTGCAAGACCGGCGGTGTCCCAGAGGCCGGCACCGGTGCCCCAGGCTCCGATCGCCCCTTTGGGGCTGAATTGGGCCGAATTACCGGCTCCTGCGGCTGCCGCTCCCGGCTCCAGCTGGGCCGTCGTAGCCCGGAAGAAGAAGGCCGCCAAGGCCCCGGCGGCGCCCAAAGCCCCGACGGCCCCAGTTGCCCCACCGAAACCGGCGGGGCAGAAACTGCCATCCGTCCCCCAATCGGCTGCGGTGATAGTGACGCTGCAGGATACCGCAGCCGACAGGGGGATTGGATACAGGGAGGTGTTGACGAAGGCACGGGAGGCCGTGGCCCTGCCGGACATGGGCGTTGGGGAAGTCCGGGTCCGGCAGACGGCCACGGGAGCGCGAAAAATTGAGCTCCCGGGGCAGACCAAAGAGAAGGCCGCCGAACTGGCCCGGGAGCTAAAGGTGGCGCTGGCCAACGTCGCCACGGTCGTCGTGCCGACCAAGAGGGTGGACATCCGAATCGTCGGGCTGGACGATTCGGTGTCCCCCCACGAAATTGAGACGGTCGTGGCGGCGAAAGCCGGCTGCGAGGCGGCCGACTTGAAGGTCGGGGAAATAAAGAAAAACTGGGGGGGCCTGGGTGCGGTTCACATAACGCTCCCCGCGGCGGCGGCCAGGAAGCTGGTCGAGGCCGGCAAGCTCCTGGTCGGGTGGAGCGTCGTCCGCGTCCTCCTGCTGGATGAGAAGCCCATGCGATGCTTCAAATGCATGGGCTTGGGGCACACCCGCCCCTTGTGCCCCTCCTCGTCCAGCAGGGGGGACGGGTGTTACCGTTGCGGCGCGGCGGGCCACAAAACGGCCCAATGCAAGGCGGAGGTGGCCCGCTGCGCCGTATGCGCGGACGCGGGGAGGCCCTCGGGGCACGTGATGGGGAGCCGCACTTGCAGGCCCCCCACCACCAAGGGTAGGGACCTCCCCATAGCGGGAGCAATCCCCAAGGTGGTGGCCGCCAGGCGGGAGGAAGTTGATATGGACCAATAATGGATCGGTCCATATACAACTTCCTCCAGGCGAACCTCAACCACTCCGCCGCTGCACAGGACTTACTCGTGCAGTCAGTGGCGGAGTGGGGTATCGGGCTTACGATCGCCACGGAGCCTTACCTCGTTCCATCCCAGCCGCAGTGGGCTGGGGATCGGAACGGCTCCGTGGCGATCGTGGCGAGACGAGGTTCGACCCTGGCGGTCAGGGAAAGTGGGGCCGGGTTCGTGACGGCCGTCTGGGGAGAGTACGCCATTGTGGGGGCGTACTTCTCCCCCAACAAGCCCCTGAGGGAGTTCGAGGCGTATCTCGGCTCCCTGCAGGGGGCTGTCAGACGGCTGTCGCCGCTCCCCGTGGTCCTCATGGGGGACTTGAATGCTAAGTCGAGGACCTGGGGAGCGGCGGTCACGGACCTGAGGGGCATGGCCGTTGAGGAGTGGGCAGCCGAGCTGGGGCTGTCCCTCCTCAATCAGGGGAGCGTCCCCACGTGCGTGCGATGGAACGGGACGTCAGTGGTGGACGTCTCGTTCGCCACCCCGTCCGTCGCACGCCGTGTCCGGGGGTGGAGGGTGCTGGAGGAGGTGGAGACCTTATCGGACCACCGATACATCAGGTTCGAGGTCTCCACCTCCCAAGCCGGAAGTGGCACCCGCCCCCGGAGGGGCGCGAAGTTCCCCTGTTGGGCGATGAGCCGCCTCAACCGTGAATTAGCGGAAGAGGCGGCCATCGTCCAGGCCTGGGCCATGCCCCCCCCCACAGGGGCTGATGTCGACGCGTCTGCAGCCCGCCTCCGTGCAGCCCTCACGGAGGTTTGCGACGCGTCGATGCCGCGGAGCGTACACCGCCCAGACAAACGGGCGGTGTACTGGTGGTCGCCGGAGATCGCCGCTCTCCGAGCGGCCTGCTCCGCGGCCCGGCGGCTGTTCGGGCGCAGCCGCCGGCGCCGGCATAGGGACCCGGAGGCGGAGGCCCGGCTGTATGGCAGCTATAGGGAGTGCAGGAAGACCCTGCAGGCTGCCATCAGCCGGGCGAAACAAGCAGCATGGGAGGAGCTTCTCCAGACGCTGGAGGGGGATCCTTGGGGGCGCCCGTACAGGATTGTACGAATGAAGTTGCAATCCTGGGCGCCCCCGGCGACGGAGACCCTCCGGCCGGAGGTGGTAGCGAGGGTCGTGGGAGAGCTGTTCCCCGACCCTCCGATGCTACCGGCTCCTCCCATGCCTCCGCCTCGGGAGGCAGTCGAGGAGATGCTCGACGGTCCTCCCCCTCCGATAACGGAGGAGGAGATGGGGAGGGCAGTCGAACGCCTCCTCAGCCGGCGTAGAGCGCCCGGCCCTGATGGGGTCCCGGGCCGGGTGCTCGGCCTTGCATTGGGCCAATTAGGGGGGTGGCTTCGGGAACTGTTCGACCGGTGTCTTTCGGTCGGGCAGTTCCCGAAGCCCTGGAAGCTTGGGCGGCTCTGCCTCATGGCGAAGGCAGGCCGCCCTCCGGACTGCGCGTCCGCGTATCGGCCCCTCGTCCTGCTGGACGACGCCGGGAAGGTGCTGGAGAGGATCATCTCCTCCCGGGTCGTCCAGCACCTAGAGGGCGTGGGGCCGAACCTGGCGGACGCGCAGTATGGCTTCCGGACAGGGCGTTCGACAGTAGACGCCCTGTGCCTCCTGAAGTCGCTGTCGGCAGAGGCGACCTCCCAGGGGGAGAGGGTTTTGGCGGTGTCACTCGACATCGCCAACGCCTTCAACACCCTGCCGCATGGCGTCATTCGGGAGGCGCTCCGATATTTCGGAGTGCCCCCGTACCTGCGGCGGGTGTTGGAGGCGTACCTGGAGGGTAGGGAGGTCGCCTATGTCGACGGCGACGGCCGGATGGTCAGGCGGGCCACACGGCGAGGGGTTCCACAGGGGTCAGCATTGGGGCCGCTCCTGTGGAACATGGGCTACGACTGGGTGCTCCGCGGCGTGCTCCCATACGGGGCACGCCTCATATGTTACGCGGACGACACCCTAGTCGTAGCCCGGGGGGGGGAATGGAGGGAGGTTGAGCGCCTGGCCACGATGGCCACAACCCTCGTGGTCAGGCGCATAAGGAGGTTGGGCCTCAGAGTGGCCCTCGAGAAGACCGAGGCCCTACTTTTCCATGGGCCTCGGCGGGGGCCACCACCTGGGGCCCACATTGTGGTGGAGGGCGCCCGGATCAGGGTGGGGACCCAGATGAAATATCTGGGCCTCACCCTGGACGGGCGCTGGCGGTTCGAGCCCCATTTCGCGGGGCTCGGACCGCGAATTGCTGGGGCGGCGGCGGCACGCGGCCGGTTGCCCCCCAACATCGGGGGGCGGGGGGCGGGGGGCCGCCGACTCTACATGGGAGTCGTGCGGGCGATGGCCGCCTACGGGGCACCGGTGTGGGCCGACGCCCTCGGTGCCGCCAACGTGCGCGCGCTGCGTAATGCGCAGCGCACGGTGGCACTGAGGGCGATCCGGGCGTACCGCACGGTGTCCTCGGCGGCGGCCTTTGTGCTCGCCGGCTCCCTGCCCTGGGAGCTGGAGGCAGGAGTTCTCGCCGCCGTGTACCAATTCACGGCGGCGAGAAAACGAAGGGGGGAGCCTCCGGCTCCCAGGGAAATAGAGGCGGAGAGACGGCGTCTCCGAGGAGACGCCGTCGAAAGATGGATGCAGGACCTGGCGGACGAGCGGTTCGGGCGGTTCACTGTCGACGCCGTCCGCCCGGTCCTGCGGGCGTGGTTGAATAGGGAGTGGGGCTCCCTGACGTTCCGACTGGTGCAGGTACTCACCGGACACGGTTGTTTCGGGTGGTACCTGCACCGGATCGCACGCAGGGAGCCGACCGCCGCCTGCCATGAGTGCGGCGCTGATGAAGATACCGCGCAGCACACTCTGTCTGAGTGTGCTGCGTGGGGGGAGCAGCGCCGCATTCTGGCGGCGGTGGTAGGACCTGACTTATCGCTGCCGAGCGTGGTCTCGGCCATGCTCGGCAGCGAACCGGCGTGGCGAGCGATGTCCTCCTTCTGCGAGGACGTCATCTCGCAGAAGGAGGCGGCGGAGAGGGCCCGCGAGGCAGACCCGCTGAGTGGCCGTCTCCGCCAACGGAGGATTGGCAGGAGGAGGCGGCGCTTTGCCCAACTCCTCCTGCCACCGTAGCCGGACCCGAGGGGATGGGCCGGGGGGCCCATCTCCTCATTGCACAGGTCCGGCGGACGAGGGGGGGCAGCCGGCGTGTACCCGGTCCGTCCCTCTATAGGTAGGAGCCCGGCGGTCACCTCCCGCCGGGCGGACCGTGGGGGCGGCTCTACAAGGTTGATTAGCTTGAACGATCCCTTGCCGCCCCCACAGAACGGTCTGTCGGTACACCGTGGGGTTTTAGTCCGTGCGACTCGGACATA
>AP028431.1:12868536-13062727 GCA_036509395.1 Antheraea yamamai | reverse complement strand
GGCGTGGCCCGGGCCCCCCCCCCCCTTCTTTATTCTGGGGGTGGGGGGGGGGGGGGGAGGCGCGCGGGGTGGGTGGCGGGGGGGGGGGGGGGCTCTCTGTGCGGCGCGGGGGGGCGGCCATGCTCGGTAGCGAGGATGTGTGGAATGTTGTGGCCTCTTTCTGCGAGGAGGTCGTCTCGCAGAAGGAGGCGGCGGAGAGGGTCCGTGAGCAGGACCCTCAAAGTGGCCGTCTCCGCCAACGGAGGACGGGCAGGAGGAGGCGTCAGTTTGACCGCCTCCTCCCTTTGTAACCGGACCAGGGAAGATGGGTCGGGGGGCCCATCTTATCATTGCACAGGTCCGGTGGACGGAGGAGGCGGCCGGTGTGTGCACGGCTGTCTCCCAACAGGACGGTGCCCGGCGGTGGCGCTTTTACTGCTGGGCCAACCGCTGGGGCGGCACGATGAAGTCTATAGAGATCTCGTGCCGCCCCAACTATAGCGGAAGACGTACACCGTGGGGTTTTAGTCCGTGCGAGTCGGACATAACCCACTCTCTCCCCCGAGAGGGTGGTGTATCCATAAGGGATTTCCCCACGCTAAAAAAAAAAAAAAAAAGATAGGTCGCGAACTGCATGAGTCAGGCAACAGCCCAAGTCGAGGAGTGCCGTGTATCCTTGAGCTAGTTGTCAAAAGAAAATCGGTTGAGTGCCTCAAGCGCTCGCCTTAGTAGTCCGGTGAAGCTATTAAGACCTTGCGAGGTCGATAGCGTAATCAGTTCGAAAAAAAAAACTGTATATTAAATTGAAGCGTCAGGCGGACGTTTACTCTGAACAAAAATATTTTAATAAATTCCAGGCGGACGAAGTTGCTGATTACATATATAAAATAAATCTATCTATACTGTTTCTGAAATGTATTCCAATTCTTATTATTCCTATGAGCTACTAAATGTTCTCATTGAGATTATATAAAAAAGAAAACACGGAAGTAATATCGAGTAAGACGTACGTAGTTTAAATAAAATTGATTATATAATGTCAATATACCAATTCAAGGCCTTTGTTTTTATGTTTTTCCTTCGACACGTATAGAACGAGAACAATAATGGTCAAAATAGTCTTACAGGTGTCATTTGTACTAAATGGAATATTATTATAAGAGCAAGCTTTAAACCAGCTGTAGTGACTGCCAAATAATTTTTTTCTTGTTATATGCAAATATTAATGAAATATCTCATTGAATAAATTAGAGTTGCTTATTGTTAGGGGAACAACATGAAAGAGTCAACTCAGGGGCGTAGCAACCGCTGTACCGTTGCACAGTATGTTAGAAGAACCGATTTGGCGACACGTATGGTCTACGTGTCTATTTCATGGGTCTAGTTATGATAAAGACTAGACAAAAATACCGACACTATAATTTTGTTTAGTTTTAGAGATATTAACAAAATCGAGAAAAGTCCAAAGAAACCAAACAAATATTTTATCACCTTTCCCTCTATTTTTTTTATTATAAAATGTTACATGGTCTCATAGTTTATCACTAAAAGAACCAATATATACATAAATAATTGACAAATAAAAGGAGTAAAACATTATTTTCCATGATCTCGTTTTTTTTTCTGGGCAACTATTACATGGTCGCATTTTATTTTACTGTATTTATATTTATTACACTAATATATATATTCATACAAAAAATCAGACGCTACAGAGGTCGGGTTCCAGAGTTATGAATTAAAAAAAATCTAACTTATCTAGAAATCTTAGATAGATAGATACATAAACCATGCGTGTCGCCAATGTCGCCAAGAAGGCTTTGCCATATCAATTTTATGGAGCCCCAAAAGTACAAGACGTGTTAGACAAACATTTGTAAAAGGTTTACTCATAAACTACAATTCTATTAACTCTTTCTACTTAATGAACAGGGAAAATAAAAGAGCGACAACAATACTCCTATGTACTTATAACTCCCAGGTCAAAATTAGTAAATAACCTTCCCGCTCTAGAAATTTCGATACAAGGCCCATTTAAGACTAACAACACTATTGCTCTTATCACTACTAAATGGCTATGATTGAGGCTTAATTCAATGACAATCTGTTTTACAATTTTAATTTAGATGAATTTCTTATTTTTTCTTAAATTACAACAATGTTAACCCTTAAATGCATGACTTTTTGTTTTGAATTTTAAAACATCGTTTTTTACAGGAATGTAGTCATAGATTACGTAAAAAGTAAATAAAAAAATCAAGTGATAATCTTGTTTTGGAAAAAGTTGTTTGTAGTAGTAGACTTTAGGCAACAATATGCGTTTATTACTAAAATTATTATAGACGTAAACAAGTATTTATATTATTTATTATTAATACTAGCTGTGCCCGCGACTTCGTCCACGTGGAACCTGATGTACAAAACAATGACTAATAAAGTCATCTGAAAGTATTTACTTAAGTCGTGGCGCCATTAAAATTACAATAACTTTTGATAAAGTGGACGGATTTTAATAAAACAAAGACTAAGTTACTTCCGAGGATATGTTTTATATATTTTTTTATATTAGGTATTATTGTGAACCCAGTACTTTAACAGTGATGCGTGTTCATACAAACAGACAGACATTTCTAGAAATGATTAAAATGTATTCTATTACTTATTCCTAGACACTCGCAACAATTTTTTTCACGAAAATGGAAAAAGTACACGTTAGATATACATTCTTATTATACGTATAGAGTAAGTGCAGCAAACCAATTGCAATTTTCTATAGTTATTAACGTGCTTTGGGAAGTGCACATACCGAGAGTATGTTTTTGATTAAAATTAAGTGGAACTGGTATGTAGACAATAGGCAACAATCTCACCTCTTAAGGCGATGTCTACTGACTTCGTAATAACAAGATAAATAATATGTAACTTACTTCGGTTGTAAATCGACGCTATTTTCGTAAAACGCCTTCAGCTCATGTGGTGTGGTCGCTTGAAAAGGCGCCTTGCTGGTGAGGCACTGATATACAATCGTACCCAAACTCCAAAGATCTGCTTTTGCGTCATATTTGTGGGACATTATCACTTCTGGTGCCTGCAATATTTCAAAAGTGCAATTATTGTTGAACTCGTTATGCTTACTCGGTATTCATTTGAACTCATTTAATCGATTTTAAGAAATACTCTTTTATTGAAAGACAATCTGCTACGATAAGGAACATTAAACGTCATAAAAGTCCGATATAAAATTATTTCTTTATTTCTCACTTCTCTAAATGTTCATTGCCTATAAACATATCTTACTTTACTCTAAAAGCCTTATCATTATTCTCTTTGCTATTATTGGAAACAACTGAACTACCAATTGTGTTTTTTAAATTATATACAAGTGTTAGTAAACTACGATTTAAAACGGATTTTCCAGGAACTTTGAATGTATGATCACTCGTTCAACAGTTCGTGGAACACAACTCTTGGAGGATGCCAACACAACTTGTAAAGACATCGAAACGTATAAGATATTACTCTAGTTTTGTTTGTACGCTGACATAAAACAGGAAATCAAGTAATTGAGTAGAAAAACAGACAATATATAATCATCATACCATATACATCGGTGAGCCACAGAGCGTAACTGCCATATTTCCTTCTTCAAGGAATCTTGCGAAGCCGAAGTCAGCTGAATTAAATAAAAAATGTATCATAAAATTAACTGGTCAGATAATGATTTAAATTTTAAATTTCATATTTAATATTAAAATAATAATAAACTGTATGACCATGTACCAAAGGTGTTTTTACGGTAGGTACGGTAGGTAGGTAAGGTTAGAGTTTTACGAGAAATGGACGTACGAATTCTGATGTTATAATTATTGTTATTTAGAATTAAGTAACCACGATTGTTACTAATTTAACTACATATTCTGAAAACACTACGCACTTTATAAAAAATAAAACAATTGTGTTCATTTATTCATCATTTTACCTGATAAATAGTCTTGTCGAGTAGCTGAAAACCCTATCACTCAGAGACTGTTCAAGAATAGTTATATTAAAATTTTAACTACGACCGAACTTCATTGTATTATTAACGGAGAAGGTTATAAATTCTTTCAACTATTTCACCTATAATCTGAATATGGAAATACAGATAAAAAATATTCTTCACTTAAAGACTGTAAACTGTTTATAATATTAATTCTGATATTATAATGATAAGACAGCAAGTTCCGAGATCAAGCTGAGATCAATCTAAGCCTGTGGGTTAAATGTATTTTCATAATAAACATGAGTCAGATTTATGATGATAACACACATACTTAGACGCCCGCTTTTGCCGGATATGATAGCATTTCACAAATAAATAAGACTATATTTCTAAGTAATCAAATAAAACACGTTACACAAATATTGGAATTTACGGATACGATGAAGAATTTTTTTATCTTATTCGCTTTAATAAAAAATTATTACACTTCGAACACAAACGTTACACGGACTCGACGGTTTTAAAGAGAGACAGACTCAAACTTTGTCGAATAGTTCGAATAATGACGTCAGTCTTCCAGAGTTTGCTCACTCTCCTTTATTGGGAGGTATATAAACGCATCACGCTGCGTGAGAGTGATATTCTATAATGGATAACGGAAAGAATACGAAGAGAAAGAAAAGAAAAAAATCTTCAAGCGGACTGCAATATGAGTGGCTGTAGTGTAACTATTTCATAATGAATCTACTTGATGTTTGTCTGTTCGAGTATAAAATAAATTTCTTTTGAAGCATACTAAGAGTACTCACCGATTTTGAGTGTTATTTCAGATGCATGGGGAGTGCGAGGCGGTGCAACGTAGTGAGTCAACAAAATATTTTGCGGCTTGAGATCTCGGTGCACGATACCCTTAGCGTGAATAGCTTTCATAGCTTCCGCCAGCTGCCTAAGGAACAGCTGGATTGTGCTCTCGCTCAGCTGACGGTTGTTTTGTAAATAGTCTGCCAGATCTCCACCATTGCAGTACTGTTTAAACAAAATAATTATATTTTAATGTATATACTAATATTGTAAAGCTGGAGGGTTTATTTGTTTGTTTGGTTGATCGCGCTAATCTCAGGAGGTACTGGTCCGATTTGAAAAATTCTTTCAGTGTTAGATAGCTCATTTGTCGAGGAAGGTTACATGCTATATATCATCAAGCTAAGACCAATAGGACCGGAGCACTAATGAGGACTATTTCAAAATCATTTTTTTCCCTTTGAGAGGTTCCGCTGCGTGTTAGTGTTAGCCCAAAGTAACTATTACACGGGGACGAAGTCGCGGGCAGAAGCTAGTAATTCTATAAACATACACGAATCTACATCATATGGTTAATAAATCTTGGTATTCATTCGGAAAGGCGTTTCATTTGAATTACTCACAGTTGTTAAGAAAATTCTGAAAAACCAACATATTTGTACAAACAAAATTTTCCTGTTCGATAAATCTACCTCTTATTACGTTTTGTATACTGTTGCGTTATATATATTTGAAATTTATACGCAAAAGTGTAATTGTGACACGTTTTATGACAATTATTAATTATATTATGAATGGTTTAAATTATTCTGTCTGTTTGTTACGTTTTCATGATAAACCTGTAAAATATGTTACAAAGCTAGTTTGGTATCTGGGGAAGGCCACTTTGAATACACCGAAATATACACACAAACTCATGACAAAAGTTAGTTATATATAAGTAATCAATTTTTGTATTACATTTATATAGTAAGTACCATGTCCTATTTTTTCAAAGTAGCTTTAATATAAATGGCACTGACTAAAATAATACGATAATACGAGGTGTGACAATTAAGTAATGAGACTGATTCCATAAAAACCGTATATTTAAAAAATATTCTACAACTCTGCCACCCCCTTCAAAGTAGTCCCTTTGCGCAGCTATACGATTCCAGCGTGTTTTCCATGCTTCGTAACATTTCTGGAACGCTTCGACTGGGATGTCTGCGAGTACACTCGTCACGGCCGCCTGGAAGTCCGTCATCGACTCAAAATGGGTTCCTTTGACCACCGATTTTGTTCTAGGGAACAAAAAAAGTCACAGGGTGACATATCGGGCGAATAAGGCGACTGTTGCAACACGGCGATCCCTTTAGAGGCCAAATACTGGAACACGCTGAGGGCGGTGTGGCACGGCGCGTTGTTGTGATGAAGGATCCAGCTACGAGCGATGTCTGGGCGCACCCTGTTGACTCGTTTTCACAATCTTTCGAGTACTTGGCGATAGTAGACTTGATTTACGGTTTGCCTCGATGGAACAAATTCTTTGTGGACGATTCCACGGCGATCAAAAAGGCAATAATCATCGTTTTCACCTTCGACTTGCTCATGCTAACTTTTTTCGGGCGGGGAGACACAACCATTGTGAGCTTTGGCGTTTGGTTTCCGGATCGTATTGGAAAAACCAGCTCTGCTCTGCAGAAGCTGTTCCGCCCAATCTAGCGCAAAATTTTATCGCGACGCGTTGCTCTTGATTTCGTTTCTCCATTTTCGTGACGAGCACCACCAACACACGTCTACTCAACACGACACAGCAGGCGAACTAAATAAGCTAGAGCAATGGTAAATATATCAATGACGAGGGGAAAGATGCCGGGAAAAGGGAAAGGAATTTCAAGGTCGCAGGTTTACCACAAGCGCGGCAATAAAATCAGTCTCATTACTCAATTGTCACACCTCGTATCTCTGTGCATTTGTGATAATTATATTGAACTACAAATTGAATATAAAATCTGTGGTTAATTTTACGGTTTATGAATGTGACGCAAATAGAACGATAACATTATAAATAAAAGTGATTAGTTAAAATATTAACTCACTTATACAAGATAGAGTCACGTTACCACAACTTAAATACTCAACGACGAACGTGTGCCGACAGTATCTATACTAATATTATACAGAGGTAAAGTTTGTGAGTTTGTGACGTTGTGGCGTTGTAAGGGGTAATCTCAGGATCATCGAGAATAGTTATAGGCTATATATCATCACGCTATGGCCAATAGGAGCGGAGCACAGGTCAAAAATGTTTCAAAATCGAGATGTTTTTTTCTTTTTGAGAGCTTCTGCTGTGTGTCTGTGGTAGCCCAGAGTTGTAACTATTACTACGCGGACGAAGTCGCGGGCAGGAGCTATAATCTATATACTAATATCATAAAGAGGTAAAGTTTGTGAGTTTGTGACGTTGTAAGAGGTAATCTCAGGAACTACTAAATTGATTTTGAAAATTCTTTTACCAATAGAAAGACACGTTATTTGTGAGTGTCATAGGCTATATATCATCACGCTAAGGGCAATAGGAGCGGAGCAACAATGAACAATGTTTTAAAATCGGGGCTTTTTTTTCCTTTTGAGAGCTTCCGCTGCGTCTTAGCCCAAAATAACTTTTCCACGCGTACGTAGTCGCGGGCAGAAGCTATTAACTAATTATATTATCTATACTATATGATTGAGTTCTAGAGAAAAGTTGTAGCTTGATAATGCCTATTACCGCCCAACGAAGTGGGCACCGTTCGGCTAGTCGACAATATAAAGTGTCAATATTTGTGACAGAGTAAAAATCTAAAAACGAGCGAGAAAAGATATTCCTATACCAAGGCGAATGTTGTTTCTCGAAGGATTATTCATCTCATCAGTTGTTTACAACGACCAATACAGTTATGTTTCATATAGTATGTGAGTGAAGTAAAAAAAGGGCATCCAACTGCACAAATATTCACCTCTACGGTAATATACTTCGGTTTTATGTACGTCGGAATTAGCCACTGGCAGTTAATGACTACCGTATTGTACCAAACGTGATAATCTATAAAAGTAATGTATACGTTGGTATTACACTTATGTTTCAGAAAGTGATATTGGAAACCGGCCGTCCAATATTTTCTCGTTTATGCATAGTATCGTTATCAGACTTGATTCGCGATAAGCTGTGTCATGCTGCTGGTAATCTTATCAATGAGTGATAATAGTTATAAGTGTCAGTGAGTTAAGCGTTGTACAGTACGCTGGTACTGGTGCCACGACAGGTAACAACTGAATTCAGTTGGCACGTCTCTCCGCACTGTGTTCTATTGTGAGTGACCATGACGCTGAAACATCTTTGCTTACTCTTGTTAGCGGCACTCGTTGTGTAAGTATTTGTATTCTTTTTCAATTGTATTCCGAACATATAAACGTGAAAATTGTTATCTATAAAATATTAGGATAGTGTAAAACAGTAGACAGAGCAAATATTATTATCTTTCTATCACAAGATTATTTAGCGACGCTATATGAATTTCGTAATTAATTTTATTTGTGATATATCAGTTTTAAAATATTAGTAAGGCTTTAACGTTTTATCGATTACCTAACAAACAATCACCTCTCAACCATGTAATATTGCAATATATGAATGTTATCTTTCGAATATCATGATAACACATGATACATATTTCTTTCTACTGGATACTGAATTGAAAAATTGGTCTTTTAATTATACGATGTATCTTTAGTATCGTTGTATGACATACTTAAAATATTAAAAGTAATATAAAATACTTTAGTACCTTCCATCAGGCTTGTATTAAATAAACTATAACATAGAGAATTCAAAAGTATAACAGTAGAATTTCAAGAAATCACATGTACGTCCCAGTTATATCCCTTACGGTAATTATATTTATCGCAATGTTTTTATCTCGTTCTTATTTTTATAATAGATTTACGTCATCTTGCCACGATAAACGTACATATCCGTTCGATAAATGACGTTAATGAGGTATGAAAATTTCATTTACAGGAGTGTAGCGAGTCAAAATGCTGATGAATTGCACATACCCGTTGAAAATGATAATCAATTTCCACCTGACAACCATTTTGAGTTGGACGGAAATGTCCTTGAAGGTAGTGGCGGAGGAACGATAGAGGAACCGGTAGTTGCGACAACTCTACCTACTGCGCCTTTAGTCGAAGATGTGCAATTAACCTCATTGACAGATAACATACAGCCAGCGACTAATAGTGACACCACTTGTCCCAAGCCATGTGTGTGCCACATAGAAGGCGATACCGACAATTTTACTGTCGATTGTTCCGGGTACGACTTATCAGAATTTCCAAAACCTTTAGACCCAAAAACTACTACGCTCAACCTGCAAAACAATAAATTAACTGTGATACCGAAAGAGGTGTCTTCGTTAAAAAATCTAAAAGTGTTAAATGCCAATAACAACTCAATCATGGATTTAGTATCGGGGGTAAGTTTTTATCAGTGACCTAAATACTTTTTTATAAATATTTAAAAAGAATGCGTTGTGAAACAACGAGAGTACCTTATGCCTCTAATGAAATCCGGAGCAAGTACTTTATTTAGAAAGAATAACATGATTTATATTAAATACTACCCGTGTTATTACAAAAAAGTTAAATACGTATTGAATATTTGCTTTAAAAAAGTTTGGATTCTTACGTATTAAATGCACCGCGTTTGCCGACGGCTGCCGCGGCAAGATCGTGTTATCCTTTTTCGCAAGTATAACCTAACCTACCCAAACAGAGATAGAAGAGCGAGATGTCGAACGTTCGGCGAGCGCGGCGCATTTAATACGTAAGTATGCAATTTTTTTTAATGCAAGTATTCAATACGTATTTAACTATTTTGTAATAGCATCCTACATGTTTGAAAAGAACCTATTGAAATTAATTAAATTTATTGACATTGATCATCCGTGGGACATTAGATTTGTTTAACCATAGTTATTTATTCAACGCAGCATCAAACCTCGGTTTTAATTCTATCTTATATTTTGTGTTACAGTCCATTAGCGAACTACCGGAACTCACAACGTTAAAATTAGGAAACAACAGATTATTAGAATTTCCCAAAGATTTGAAGAACAGTTTCGGTTTGACAAAGTTGGAAGAACTTGATTTGGGAGGCAACGACATGAGAACTGTAAGTAAACATGTAAAAATACAAAATATTTAAAAAAATATATATGCCTATAGGAGAGATACAGAGGGAACTAATTACTGAACAAGTATGCATATAGAATATTTTAAATCCATTGTAATTGACGTACACATTAGTATAAACTAACCTTTTTTTTTCAGTAATATGCAGATACATGAGATTTATTTCAATTTCAAAGCACTTTTAATAAAAGTAACTTATATATCGTTCAGTATTTATATGTTATAGAAGATGAAATAAATGCATCTTATTTTCACGACTAAATTGAACTAACTAAAATACTTTATAATAAGAAGGAAGTACAGTGTCAAAACGGCTAACGATAATTATATAATTTATTTAAGTTAGTAAATTGACAAACATACCAAATAATGAATATAGTAGTTATAGTACATACTATTTAGTGATTTTCCTTTAATTAAGACATGATATCTTGCGTCATAATTATTTAGAACTGGGCCAAGGGGACGTACCTTATACGTTTTGCTATGTGCAAAAAATTCATGATGTTACTCCTCAAAGTAAATTTTATTGTACGGATTTTTATTGTTTTTCAATTGACTATGGGGAGTATTAAACTTTTAGTATTTTTATATTTGACAATTCCAGTAGATTTTGATCTTTAAAAAAAATCTTTAACTACACTCGTGATAATAATATTAAAGCCGTATTTATTTTATTTAATAAATGCAATTATGCCTTAAATACAAATTATTATAACACAAACAAATAGTGTTTTGACCGTGATTTATTTTTCCATTAAAATCACGTGACAGTGTATTTCAGAAGCAAAGAACATCGGTTCATCAGTAGTCCAATAATAAGATTGTTCATCCACTTGTTACAGGGGTTAACTTCCGAAACATTATCGAATTTTAAGGCTCTCCGTAAACTAGTTCTGCCTACTTCATCAACTTTGTTAGTGGAAGATTTATGTGGATCGTTGAAAGAGAGCTTACAAACTGTGTGTACTGATTCATGCAGTTCACAACCATTTGAATGTCCCGAGGCACGAGACAGCATTGAGGATGGACTGTTGGAAGCTATTTTACCAGGAGCTATCGCAATTACTTCAGTCCTAGATGATGCAGATCCGGATGTCAAAACGGAAACTAAAATAGATAACGATAAAGTGGTTGCAACCGCAGAAAGTGTGACAACTACATCATCAGTGTCCACAGAAAACAATTCTCCCACAGATGGAGTAAATTTCCGTTCTTCCGTGAATAAAACACCGGACGGAGTGGCACAATTAAATGCTGTAGTAGACATTCCCATTGAAGATAGTAATGCTGATACCGACGTAGCAGTAGGAGCGACAACATCTGGCACTAAAACAGGAGGTGTTGACAAAAGCGTGATCGGGATGGTGGTAGCTGGAATGGTTCTAGTCGTGGCTGGTATCACTTTAAAAAAGAATTGGAGTTCTATCAAAAACAGATTTAGTTCCACTCCAAGAGCTCCAAATAACCACGCGGGATCTAATGCTAATGGTACTTCTCCTGAAGAGGTACCGTTGCAGGAGAAATCACCTGTTTAAAGGCATAGTTTTTTTAAATATTTGGTTCCAGATTAAATGTGTTGTGTTATGTCGGCATGAATGGTTTCGATCTGAATGTTATAATAAATTTATTTATTCATGAAAAATTGTCAGGAATATCTTGTTTATATGTTTATGACAATATTAGAGAACTATATAAAAATATTTAATTCACGTTATTATAAAATGATGAATTGACAAAATAAGTGTTAGAATAAAATAAGTGTTAGTAAGTTCGCGATACTTTTGTAATAATATAATGTGTAAATATGTGAAAATATCGATAGCCACAGATTATACGTTTTGTACTTTGACATAATGTAGGTTGTATTTAACAATAAAGTATTTTTATTAATTATTCCGTTTTTCTTTTAACTCTGAAGATATTTTCTTGCATTTAATAAACGTATACATATATATTCAGCAGCTATTTGTTTGTTTAGTAAATCACGTGTAAGAAAACTGGAGATAAATATAATTAATATTATTATTGATATAAGAACAGTCATAAATACTGAACAACGTAAATTACGTTTATGATTTGTCATGCAAATTAAGTCAACAACCTGTTAATCAAATTTCCCAATAAAACAAAATCAGGAAAATGAAGTTTTATATTAATTTGTGTGGAAAGTACGGGGTATGATGCAATTATGGTCTGGTTAATGCTGAATAAATTTTGCGACAGTGAAGTTAGTCTCATGTGCGCGTGGAACATCTTCCTAAGACTAACTTCAATACATCCTTATTTATTGGTATACATCGTTATCTTTTACTTTATATAACATAGTACACAGTAGCCAGTTCAATTTTTGTAGTACTTGAAATAAATCTTTCATTACGTCAACTTAATAAGCGTGGCTAGACTGTCCTGTTCGAACGATTTCTGTGATGACATCAATGTACTATTACATATTATTATTATTTTATACTATTCCTCATAACTCAAATAAATTATTTACTAATATTTTATTCTGTAATAGTAAGAATAAGGAATATGTCAGATATTTGATGATTATGAGAGATAATCTGAAGGTCATGAATTAGTCTCATAGATTCACTTGAACATAGAGAAACTGGATAATGAGTTTTGTTTATTAACCGGGCCACTAAAATAAAAAATTGACAGGAGAAAACAAAACACGGTCCTGTAGAGAGATATTTACAACTGCGTTTTCGAATGCTAAATAAACCTGATGAACAAGTGTTAAAGAAAAAGCTTGTTGTACTAATCACCCTACATACAAAACTTGGTCGTTCAGATATGATGACAAAAGGTATTATATTCACCTACTCTGCGCTCTGGTTCGAATAAAAAAAGTACTAAAGACTATATTTATATTAAGTGTACCTACATATAGGTAGGTATAATTACATACAATATATCAACGTCCGCCTTTTGATCAGTGACTTGTGAGAGATATGAGTAGGTATGATTCGAGTGCAGCGCCCTCATTTCGTATGGTGTTTAGTATATATATTGCCCATATTTTATTTTTGTAAAATAATTGAGAGCACAAGTTGTTTTTACGATTTTGAATTACAGTTTTAAGTTTTGAAAACATTATTATAAGTTATTTATATTTAATTAAATATTGTTTTTTATACGAATTGACAATATATTTTAAAATAGAGATAATAAAGTTCATGAAAATTGATAAACAGAAACTATATACTATTTACTTCAATGTACGACTCGGTATATACAATTTAACTTGAAATTTAACTAATAATGTTTGCTGCATGACTTGTTTTATTGTCCATTCCTTATTGATACCATCAACATAGTATTGTAGTTTTCACTTAATTAAGGATATTAGTAATTGTGTGGAATATGAAATTACTACTAATAATATTTTCTACACGGCAACGGTGCTATCATAATAATAGCTGATATTTTTTAATACAATCATATGGGTTGTGTTCTAATTTGTTGCAGATAAAAGTGGGTGCAATAAATAAAAATAAAATAAAAAATATTTAAAGGGAGTTTCAGCTCCACATCGTCGAACTACCATAATAATTAACAGAGATCACACTCAAGCTATTAGAGATTCGAAAGTCGCACCATATATAACTATTTCGAATAATAGTTTGTTATAGTAATATATTTGGAATTACATTACCAAACAGAGCGTGGGACAAAGTTTAGAAACATTGTAAGATACTACGTGATACCCGCAACTTTGTCTGCGTCGTTTATCATATTAACATTACTATGTACAGAGGAAATATAACACACACATCTCTGAACATATAGTGCTTATGAATATCGTAGTTTCTTAAGAGTTTCATAAAATTTATATGTAATGAAACTAACTAGATATTTCTTTATATAAATAAGAACCTAGTGTCGGAGAAGTAAAACAATGCGCACACAACCACAAACCTCGATAATTTTATTTATACAGACTAAATTGAATATTAACTCGTTTTGACACTCGTGCTATATTATATTTGCAGAGTCCATGAAAATAGTACTTAGATTAAAATTGATTAATATAATAAGAAATCAAGAGTAGGAGACAATGAGTTTGTAAGGAAAACTGCTCTGTTACTTAAAATGTGGAAAAATAGTAGATTATTATACTTTGTACTGAGTGGTCGAAATTCGACTGTATGCCATAATATTTGTAAGTTCAAACTCATTGAGGTTGTTTTGTCAAAGAGTCTGTAAAATCATTGCAGAATTGGTTTTTCTTACGGCACCACGAGACTCTATAAATATATTATTATTTATTTATTTTCGATTTACTGAAATGCATATTACACATAACTCCCCACTTAGAATGACTGTTTGACCACAGACCAACTAATTATGATGACTTTCCACGAGAAAAATGAACGTAAACAGTAAATGTTTTATATTATATTATGTACTAGCTGTAACCGCAGATCCGCACGCGTTTTTTTAAATTGTATTAAAGAAATCTAAAATAGTGAGATCCTATACAATTATAGAAGTGCTTTTTAAAAACAATTGTAAGTACGACATGCACGTCACTTACAGTAACATGTAATGTATACATTAGATATATAAATACTAACAGTGTGTCAAATGAGTAGTAGCCAACAGTAACATATTTGGAACCTTAACCCACCATATAACTAGGTACCCCTATTTTTGATTTTTTTTTTAATGAGCTGACGTGTTGAAATCTTGCATAAATATAAATCAAGACATAAAACTTTATATCTGTCTAAGCAGTTTTTAATATTTGACAATTTCAATAGTGCGCATTGAACTCGATACAATATTCTTATTGATGTTTATTGATTGCCCTTCTTAAAGAAATCAGCTGGACGGGAGGCAACAAATTCTTCAAAGGCATTTTATACTGCCTCTCGGGTATTGAATTTTTTCCCGCCAAGGAGTTATCCAAATTCTGGAAAAAGTAGTAGTCTGTAGGCGCAAGGTCTGGTGAGTAGGGCGGATGACGGAGAACTTCCAACGCCAGTTCTTGCAACTTGGAGACCGTCTGCTGTGCAGTATGAGGTCGCGCGTTGTCGTGCAGGAGCAGCGGAAACGAGCGATTGACCAATGCTGGTTGGAGATGTGCCAGCTTCTCCATCATTGTGTTCAGTTCTTCACAGTACACATCTGCAGTAATGCTCACCCCGTTTGGTAAGAAGCTGTGATGAATCACAGCGGCGCTAGACCATCAAACAGTGACCATCACTTTTCTAGGGATAAGTTTTCGTTTAGGGCATTGTTTAGGTGCTGAACCAGGATCCAACCAACTTGCTGAGCGCTTGCGGTTATGAAACAGAATCCATTTTTCATCGCAGGTAACAATGCGGTTCAAAATTCCTTCATTTGTGTATCTGTTGAGCAGTGCAAGGCACGTCTCGACGCGTACTTCGCGCTAGCGATCATTGAGTTCGTGGGGCACCCATTTGTCAAGCTTTTTTACCTTGCCAATTTGACGCAAATGGACCAATATTGTTTTGACGCTAACGTCGACAGCTGCTGCTAATTCAGCCGTAGATTGTGTATCATCAGCTTCCACAATCGCCTTTAATTCGTCATTGTCGACCAAAGTCTTCGGACGACCGCGAGGCTCATTTTTCAGGTCGAAATTCCCAGAACGGTAGCGACCAAACCAATAACAGATGGTGCGTTGGTTTGTTGTGTTAGCTCCCTAAACGTCGTTGATGTTGCGTGACGCTTGTACCGCGTTGCTGCCACGACGGTACTCATATTCCATAATTACTCGAATTTTTAACGTATCCATGATGACAAAAAAGATTGAAATGAGATGAAAATGTAACACTAATCAATAAACAAATGACTACTTTTGGAAAACGAATTCCATGTTTTTAAAATAAAATTAATTTCAAATTAGAATTCTTAGCCAAACAAAAATTATTTTGATTTGAAATGGCCAGTACTGCAGAACAGCAATTTCATAGGTAAAGACCTATTGTTTATTCTTGGAGTCCAGTACAACGCATGTGTTACGCAGATGTTTACAGTGAACAACATATTTTTGCTAAATTTCATGCGGACGAAGTCGCGGTTAACAGCTAATCTAAATTGAAATACACAGAATTATTTTTTATAAGGTCCATTGTCTACCAGTGAAAGTCCCGTAAAAATCTGTCTAACCGTTTTGGAGATAGCACTGCGGACAAAGCCATGGTTAACAGCTAGCCTAAATTAAAATAAAGTTAATTTACCTATAGACTAAAGAACTGTCTGATCAAGTCATCAAATCGAACACGTTTTGACAAGTTTTCGACTAGTGTACCGCTGATTTTTTGTCGTTTTCTGTAATACTAGCTGATACCTGCGATCAATAATAATGTTTTGTATTTATGTTCAGAAAGAAAATACAAAAAAAAAACACTAATATACTTTGCTTACAAAATATCGTTGTCAACAATTTCATGCGATTATTTCTATTCTGCGCATGCGCACCACATCGCTTGTCTCATTTCTTTACGGCGAGAAATTAAACGTAGCGCTTATAAAAATCGTAGTTTGAAGATATCGTGATATTTTTTTTTAAATAAGGACCAAGTATGTATGAAGTAAAACTAAAAAAAATAACCAAAATCTATCTGGTAGTTTTTAAGTGATGCGCTCACAACAGCCGACCTCTACCTATATAGATAGAGCAATTTATATAGCTTAACTTGTCCTTAACTTCGTATGCGTTAATTAAAGTATAAAAATATAAATGACAATAAAATAAAGCGTATGTTACTCAAAGAGAGCTTGCTTTCTATCAGTGAAAGAATTTAAAAAAATTAGGTCACTAGTGCTCGGTTTCTGAGATACTCGGTTAAACTACTAGTAGTTATTGACTCAACAAAGTTATCCACAGGATAAACTGTCAAATGGCCCGTTGAGATTTACTGACATTTATCGTGTTATTGTGTTTATGTGTAATTTTTTGTCCTTTGATTATGTACACATCTTTATCATCATACATTAGGTACTTTACAATTAGAAAGAAAGAAGTTTCAAATTAACCATAAACAAGTTTGTAAGTGGAACGTTTTATTCTCTACAATTACAACGAAGGAACAAAGCATGCATATTATTGATTGTAAACTCGCTATATAGCGACAACACCGCATGGAAAATCGTGACCTAAACGACGTGGAGCCTACAAAAAAACGTCAATGTCTTTGACCTTAAAGAGGGTTTCGGTGTGTAAAAAAACATACCCAAAAAGTCAATTACCTCAATACGCAGGCAACGAAAAATTGTTTCCTTTTAGCTAATTAATATGAGATGTGTATTATGTATGCTGTATTTTTTTGACCAAATATTTGTTATAAATGTATATATTGTTCATTTCATCATATACGTATTATTTATTATATATTATACAGAGGTAAATTTTGGTTTTAGGAACTAATCTCGCATCCTATGCCTGGTTTCTGAGGTACTTTAATTGTAATTTATCTGTTCAATAGCGTTATCGGTCCGATAACTTGACAAATTCCGTTTCTGAACACACAATTATACGATAAATGTCAGTTAAACATAACGGGCCATTTGACAGTTTATCTTATGGATAACTTTGTTGAGTCAATAACAATTGGTAGTTTAACTGTGTATCTCAGAAACCGGGCATAAGTGCGCTCTATAAATTTCACCTTTAGTCTGTCATATAGTGACTTTTATATTTTATTCGTAATCTTGCAATATTGGTGGAATTTTACGTAATATAGTTCGTTGATTGTGAATAAAGCTGATGGAAAATAATACAACGGAGCATGTATTCTGAGATGCCACAAAAACTGACTGGAACATTCTGACAAGGGATCACCATCTAGCTAGAACATTGAAATTATCACAATTTTAATATTATTACCTACTCGACAATGACAACAATGATATGGAACATTGGTTGTAAAAAAAATATTATTGTTTCTTTAAGACAAACTTAATTAACATAGCTTACAATTCACATTTGATCGCATCTTTTAATTATCATTTTCGAGTGGAGAAATATCCAAATCTATAAAAACATTTACAATGGGATTATGATAACTAAAGTAAGATACGAAATGTTTGATTGTTTTTCGCGCTCTGTCTCTTTCTATTGCCTCTCCCCAGGAGCGTTGAACGTTTAACACAACACTGTTTTCATACCCCCTCCATGGTAGCGTTAAACGTTTAACGCAACCTTGATGGAAGTCGCATTAGAAGTTTCACTTCAAAAAAACTTCGATGAAATGTAAATATCAGAGCGCCAAAAACGGGATCTAATACGTGTAGACAATTACATAGACCCACATCAGTACATTGTATCCATATGAAGCCGGGGCGGGCCACTAGTCTAGAATAATTTAAAATATGTATTCAATTCTTTACACTACATCATGTAAGTAGCAATGCATTGCAAATGGTGATTTAGGACTGTAACAGACTACCTATTCGAAAAGTTGCACAACCTTATCACATTCAATGCGCATACAATATTGCAAGCCTAAGGTCATATCTTGATTAGGTGCATCGACTGTTGCAATAAATTTGTGTCTATTCAAATTTTATAATAGTAAACAATTGATGCCCGGTTTCTGAGTAACATTTATCTGTTCAATAGCGTTGTCGGTTCGATAACTTGTCAAATTGGGTTTATAAACGCACAATCATACGATAAACCTCCGTTAAACTTAACTGGTCGATCTGGGCGTTTACCTATTCGATAAGTTTTATTTGACATTTTAAATAATTTTTAATATCTTGACAATGACATGTCATTGGCGGAAAACTAACGAATTGAAAAGTTTTGTATCTAAAATAATTAAATTTATAAGTAAATAATCATAAAATAAAATTAAGCCATTTACTAATCTCCAAAGTATTTTTTAATCATTATATTATTACATACTAAGTACACTAGTTATAATAAGTTAAGAATTAAAATAGTAAACCATTTTTAACACTCTTTTTTAAAAAGAGACATCTAGTGAACGTCAAAGAACTAGTTGAAGTTTCTGAAGGTGGTAGAGACACGTTGTAGCTATTACTAGTTTCAGCATGAATGGGTCGGCTCGCCCGGGGTAGTACCACCCTCTCACAGAACACCGACGTGAAGTAACAGTGCTTGCATTATTGCGTTTCGTTCGGTCAGTGAGAGTGCCGGAGGCCCACCTCCTTTCCCCCTTTCACTTCCCCTTTCCCTACCCCTCTCCCATACACAGGCTGGCAACGCACGGCGACTCCCCTGGTATTGCTAGTGTCTATGGACGGTGGTGATCACTTAACATCAGGTGACCCATTTGTTCGTTTGCCTCCTTTTGACATAAAAAAAAATGTTATGGGTTTCATAGTTATTTAACAACTCGTGTACTCAGAAACGCATTGACAGTTTATCTTATGGATAACTTTATTGAGTCAATAACTAATGATAGTTTAACAGAGCACCTCAGAAACCGGGCATTAGTACTCTTTGTTTCAAAGTATTTAATATTGCATGAAATGTTTTAAATTATATCATTGAAGATGTTTCGGTCATTATTATTGAATTACCTCTGATGTTTAACAGTAGTTATTAGCAAGGTTACCTGTTCAAGTATCTTCAATTAGCAGTTGGTACACTTTTTAGTTTATAGTTCCTGGTTAGTTAAGGTAAATTGAATAAAAGAGCATTATTAAAAAAGTATTAAGAAATTAACTTATAATTCACTAGCCTACAATAGTTACATTGCTACTGATCCTCTTCAAAATTTTCTGTTTTTCTCTTTTTTTTTTTTTAATTCGAGATGTTTCCCTAACTTTAAAATTTAGTAGTACCTTATGTACTTTTAAAACAAGACACTGGCAGATGCGTCAGTCACGCCTTGCCATTATTAAGAAAAAAAAATTCACTAGCCGGCCCGGCGGACGTTCTCCCGCCCTGATAATAAAAAAACCGGGACAAAATATATTCAGTAGTTTTTGATTTTATCGCGAACAGACAGACAGACGTGGAAGAGAACTTTGTTTTATATGTAGTGATATGCATTTTTCCACGCAAATTCCTATAATTAGCTCGGGGTTTCAATGATGAAAAAGAGCGTGATAGAATCAGAGCACGGTGGTAGGATATTTTCTAATGACCGTCTGACTAGCAACCACCTTCAAGATAAGATGCAGTTGCCAGGCACCTACGAGATTGTTCTAGCTACTGCATATAAGAGTCTGTATATTCTCTAGATTTCTTTATCTTTAGCCACATAATCCCTTAACAACAGATGATATTTTGAACAAACGCTAAAATAGCTACAAAAAAAAAAGAAATCGTTCGCTCTATCTCAGTTTAAATTTTAGCATTGAACGGCCTTAATTGGTAACTTTCTCGTTACAATTCTATTTATGAACTAAAACAATAAAGTTATAACAGTATCAGCGATTGTACGATCTTGTTGAATTTGACCTGTCCCGTTTCTCATAATGTGAACTAGCACGTAATACATACTCTAGTCACCTTGAACCTCCTTCTCTGTAGGGTTTCTTTTATGTATATAGCTGTAATCTATGCCCATTGTCAAACGTTAAGGTAATGTACATAAAAGGTATAAATATATTTCTAGTCACCTGTTATAGCTCGAGTAGGTATATCGCACAAAGAACAGAACTGAAATTACCTAACCCCTGCACTGTCCAAAACCATAACGGTGTTATTACAAAAAAGTTAAATACGTATTGAATACTTGCTTTAAAAAGGTTTCGAATTAAATGCACCGCGGTCGCTGAATGTTCGCCATCTTGCTCGTTTGTCTCGCTTTGTTTACGTTAGGTTTGACTTGCGAAAAAGGATAACGCGAACTTGCCTCGGGCGAGCGCGGTGCATTTAATTCCAAACCTTTTTAAACCAAGTATTTAACTTTTTTGTAATAACACCGATAATTTAATCTCTATACAAACGTTCTAATGTGATGTACAGATAAACAGACTCTTGGCAGCATAAATTAAAAAAAATGTATACCGTATTTATAACAAAAGCTGAAAAAGTTGAAGAAATTATGTAAAATAATCTTAAAGAATTGGCTAGAAAAACATAGTCCACCATTTGAGTCATTTGTCAAAATTTTAAGTAATGATTAATCAATATTAATATTATGAAGAGGCAGAGCGGATTTTGTTTGTTTGTTTATACTCGGAAACGTGAACTCCGGAACCACAGCATCGATTTGATAAATTCCTTCACTACTTGAAAGATGCACTAGGTATTCCAGATGGATATAGGCTATCTATTTAAATAAATATATACAAATCACATTAAGTTATGACGATATATGCTAAACTAAGTCAGAAATTTCCATTTTCAGAGCTTCTATGGCGTGTGCTACATTATTAGATAAATTGAACGAAATAAATGGCTGGCGGAATTGTTCCTTATAACAAAATCAGCGACGGCATCAATCCATTTACTGAGAATGAGTCACCGTAACCATTCGTATCTAAAAATATAAATATAAAAAGTAATAAAAAAAGACGATCTGTTTGTTCTCGTAAGTGTATTCATAACAATTATTAAAGCGATCAGTTGCAGAACGGATCTACCCTGGATGGATACGGGAGCAGTTTACATACCTAAAGCGCCCAGGCGAAGCTGGGACCGACCACTATTCACTGATAAAAGTAATGAAAATGTAAACAAAAACCCCTAAAATACATTGTATAAAGTATTCTTAGACTAAAATTTATATTGACAGACTTTTTAAAAAGTATACATATCATAAATAAACAGGTTTCTCGTGAACGATGCTTGTGAATCATAGATTATGGTTAAAGATTTGCGATAGGCTGACACACACTTTTTATATTTAGACTAGAGAACGCTAACCTACTTTCACCTTATTGAAATAAAACGTTATATACATAAAGCAGATATTATTATCCAATTTGACATACCAGTTTTGTTTACACATATACAAGGAGCTTATACGCTATCGAACTCCTCGAATAAAATGAAACTAATTGTAGCTACATTATGATCTAAAGTCGGTCGACGTCTTCAAGTCTTCAGCAAAAGCCACATGGAAATGCTCTCAAAGCGTTATTGGAATGTAACAAAGGTCGGAAACTTATGTTCGTTAAATATAAAACTTATTAACACAAAAGAATTCTGCGTAAATTAACAAAGTACAAGATACTATTAAAGTATACATAATAAATTAATATCGATACAAATTTGTGTTTTAAAACTAAATAAAGTATTATAAGTGAGTGAGAATGCAGACAAAAGTTAGTACGGAACAAACAGGTAGATATTATCAAACCGAAAAAAAATTATAGCATGTCTACTATGCGTGAAGTTGAATTTTATGTATCGTGAAGTGATCTGAAGTGGGGTATGTAATAATAGATACGTAGAAAAAAAAACCCGGAAATTCAAACATCTTTTTGCGTCGCAAGTTTCACGTTTGAAGCTGACTGCTAATAAATTAGAATTTATAAATATTGTATGCCAACCACACAGATAACCTTTTAGTAACGGCCGCCTACAATATATTTAAATTAGAATGTTACTGACTTTTGTGTGATCTTCAACGGTAATTAATAACATAATTATCTTTAAAATAATTCGTTACAATTTACCTAAACGCTTTGGACCATACAAAGGTTGAATATGATAACGATTATTCGTTCAGGGCCGAACAGTGGCTAATAATAATATTCAACGTATATATAATCGATATTTATCTACAGTATTGTATTTTTTTTTGTTAATCTCAATACCTATGTTATATGTAAGTCTACTGCAACGTTTATTAACAATATACTTTATGTACGAGGAAAAACATAAGCACGACACCGCTTGGCACATTTCTCCTCTACAAGAATAATGAACGCACACTGCTTATAAAATGTAGTCTCTTAAAAATCTAATAATTTTATATTAAATGAGACTATCGCGATATTTTTTACATAAGAACCAAGTGTATAAGAAGGAAAACCATTTCATCGCAATCTATCCAACAGTTTTTGAGTGAACCGCAGACCTACGAGGTCTACCTATATTAGTAGTAGTTAGTAGCTACCTATATTAAATAAAATTTTACTAATCGATGTAAATCAATTTAAATACAGTTCTTAGAAAACATCGAATATAACTCGATCGAATAGAACTTCATTACAAAAAAATGCGTCTCTGACCACGAGCATCGCATCTCATTTCTTTAGACGTGCGTTTAAACAACTGTCAAAATCAGATGGATATCGTTTGTCTTGTTAACGTTAAATGGAGAAAGGATATTTGTTTGTAATGCAAAAATATTACAATTTTAATATTAAATTGAATAAACTGAGTTTTTATTTTATATTTTATTTTATCTATCTATACATATCTTCTATATCTATATATCTATTCTATATATATAATAAAAATGTAAATCTAACGTGTCTGTACTTTTTCGATTTTCGTGAAAAAAAATTGGTGCAGTTGTCTAGGAATAAGTAATAAAATATATTTCAATCATTTTTAGAAATGTCTGTCTGTCTGTTTGTATGAACATGTGTTACTGCTAAAGTACTGGATTCACGTCAAAACCTCACCAAGAAATTCATAAAGCATATCCTCGAGAATAACTTAGTCTTTGTTTCATCAAAATGGGTCCACTCTATCATAAGTTATTGTAATTTTAATTACCACGCGACTTATGTACGAGAGAAAAGTAGATAAGTAAATGGACTTAATACATTTAGAAGATTTTGACACTCTTTTTTACATTAGGTTTCACGCGGACGGAGTTGCAGGCACAGCTAGTTATAAATAAGTATTCAATTTTTAAGGTTTTTTTAAGTCACATAAACCCCAAGTTAATCTTCATGTGGGTTAAATTCTGAAACAAAATTTGGATTTAACATAATTGACTATTCTGAACTCATAGTACATTAATATCGTTGTTTAAACATCAAACATTATTATGCCAAACTAGTGGGCCCGGTGGACTTAGTCACGCCCTGATAATAAAAGAATCTTGATAAATTATATACCTTAAGTTTCCTCATAAATCACTGTATCTACTAGTGAAAGCCGCACGAAAATCCGTTCAGTAGTTTTTGAGTTTATCGCGAACAGACAGACGTGGCAGAGGACTTTGTTTTATACTATGTAATGATGATGAATAATATAAATATTATCTCTACGAAAGAATAAGATAATAGTGTGTTTGGATGTTTAACTACTCATCAAAAATTCTTTCGTACATCTAAAAATTACAAGAATCTTCTGGCTCTTACAAATATTAATATTGACAATTATAAAAGTTAATAATCATGGTTCACGGATCACGGGTAATATGGTGAATGACTGTACGCGTTCTTTAAGCAAAGAAAATCGTGTCAGTGAACTCGGCTTGGTCTTTGTATTGCGATGAGAACATGGGCTGCTTAGATTTTACGCAATAAAAAACAAACGTACCTATATATTTTTTCTTTGTGATTTTATTTATACGCTTATTGTATGTATCCGTATAGGTCCATGACCGTCCGGTCAGTGTGTAGACTGCTTATGAACAACATTATAATATAATTAATATAAATAGAATGATAGAGGTATGTCGTTGTGTACGCATTACGCAAAAACTACTGGGTATTTTTTTAATTAGTTTTACTTCTTAGACGCTTGGTGTTTATCTAAAAAATGATTATCACGATAGCAGTTTAATATACAGTACATACAGTTACTATAGTTTTAAGAAACTGCAGTCTTCAAAATGCGTAGTGCGATGTTTGTTTTCTTGTCTTGAAGAAGTGGGCCAAGCAATATACTATTGAGATAATAAACTACTCAGACGATGTAGCGGGTATCGACTAATCTATACATATAATAAGAATGTCATATCTAAAGTGTCTGTACTTGAATGATTTTTGTGAAAAAAATTGTTGCAGTTGTCTTGGAATCATTACATAGTATAAAACAAAGCCCCCTACCGCGTCTGTCTGTCTGTCTGTTCGCGATAAACTCAAAAACTACTGAACGGATCTTCATGTGGTTTTCACCAGTGGATAAAGTGATTCGCGAGGAACGTTTTGGTATATAATTTGTCCAGGATTTTTTTATAATCAGGGCGGGACAACGTCTGCCGGGCCCGCTAGTAAATAATAAAATACATTTCAGTCATTTTTTAAATGTCTGTCTGTCTGTTTGTTTGTTTGAACACGCATCACTGCTACAGTACTGCATTCACGATAAAACCTCACTCAGAAAATCATAAAGCATATCCTTTAGTAACATTTAGTCTAGGTTTCACTAAATTGGTCCACTTTATCAAAAATTATTGTAATTTTAATGACGACGCGACTTAAGTACGAGAAAAAGTAGATAAGTAAGTGGACTTAATACAATCAGATAATTTTATTAATTACTGTTTTTACATTAGGTTCCACGTGTACGGAGTCGCCGGCACAGCTAGTATTAACTATAACCATTAAGCATAGCGTCTCACAGACCGGTACCTCGTCGAATTTATTTTGACTACAAAGTTTCGAATGTTCCAATTCTAAAGAATATATGATGTTTGTTCTATATTGAACAATCATTTCTGAGACGTAAAAAGATAACACTGATAAGTGTGAGTCTGCATGTCTCTGTTACGTAAATAAGTTAACACGTGGTTTACCTATCAAAATGTATATAGTGTGCTTATTGCGCATTTGTAGCGAATTATTTGCGAGTTTGTATTCTCTTAATTATTATTTCATATATAAATAAACCTTATATATAAATATGGGTCTGAGTCATTGACATATAAAATCCCAAGACGCAGTCTCGAATAAAAGCAGCGCTTAAAACCGGCCGCAAAAACTTTCCAATATACATACGTGGTTATAGTTATGCGATAAACTTATGATTTTACAAATTCAAGTTTACGTGAATGATTTAATGTTATTTTTACAAGGACGCAAGCGACGCGAGACTATTTGAAATGACTGCATAAATCCCAAATTATGCACTCGTTTTTGTGTGCCGGCTGTGAGACGTTAAGTATGCATCTTGGGGTTTTATATATCACTGGTCTGAGTCGTGCACGCATCACGCAAAAACTACTGTTTAGATTTCGATCAGTTTTTTAGTATTACTTCCCAGACACTCTGTCTTTATCCAAATAAAAACTACTATAATTTAGCTTCATTTGATATAAAGCTTTAAAGTTTTTAGGATCTACGATTTTTATATACGAGTAGTCATCCTGTGGGTGAACTTCGACCACAAAGAAAAAAAACTTTTCCATATGTTTTATTGATAATACTTCGGTCGTCAATAGCTACTTAAGAAAAAGGAACGAAGAACTCCACTGAAAAATAGAGGAAGAAATGTTCTTAACTATTTTTCACTGTCGATTGATATATCAGGTGAAAGGTTAGACTCTCGCATTATTCTAGGATATGACACTTCATGGTCACATTTAACATATAAAATAATAATATTAAAACAAATAGTAATAAACAACTAAGAAAACCTAAGTTATAGTTTGTTCTAAGACTTTCAAAAGTATAAACACAATCGTAATAAACCTAGGTGCAATGACCGGTGTCGAAAGCTACAATAAGCGACCCGTAGTTAATAACTTTCGATAATAAAACGGACAATAAACCCTTTTGTTCTTTTCCTTTTCCTTTCAAGTGATAACATCCGACGGTCAATGACACTGTGCTTTAACATAGACGCGTAGAGGATTGTATATAATTTTTGTATTTTTCTAGATAATTAGGTCAAATATTAAGAACCAGTGCAGAGTATCCATCATAAATATTGCTACTGTCTAAACATTCAGCCTATATAATACTATTTGGTACGCGTTTATCAATGAATTATTTTGCCGTGGTGAAATGAAGGAAGCGGTGCGGTGTCTATTATTTTCCACTGTACATAAAGTATATATATTGTTAAGATAATAAATGATGCACACGAAGTTGTCGGTATTAGCTAGTTTAAATATCATCTATCGACTTACAAAATTGGAGAATAATTATAGGCATGATATCCACCATACAATTCCGCACAACGTCAGTATATGATATGATAGTATTAAATTTGAATAAAATTTGTTACTTAGTAAATCATATAAATTAAACTCATGTTATCATTCTTTATACTTTATAAAAGTAAGCGAACATAAGCTGTTTGTTTTAATAGGTATATCTCTAATTACGCAAAAACATTTTACGTAGATTATCTATTTGTCTATTATCACTAAATTATGCCTATTGTGAGCGTAACGTAAATATGACATGTGATTGTGTTGTATAGTACAAAGTGTTAAAGCACGCTTGCTCTGTTGTCATCGACATTTTATTTTGCGCAATTATTTATTTTATCAGCGATGAGTGACGACTGATACATAATATTATGTATTTTTGTCGTATGCGACCAAAAGTGATGTATACAAAAAAAGGACATACGGTATAATTCAACAGTGTGAACGTTACCATTTCTTAAAACAATTTCATACCAATACAATATTAAAATCAGTTGACATATACATATGTAGCAGCGTAGTTTAAAACACAGGCTATTTTATAAATCATAATGGTTTCACAATTTTGGGAGGATATTACTGTGAGTTTTGGTTATCATAATAAAATTATTCTATGGAAAGGTAAACAAAATAGACTAAAGTGTCTGTATAGTAATCCCATAAGTTTATTGACAAGAACGAGATTAAGTTACTCTCTATATTGTGTCGTGAACAGAAATTACAATCAGTCGATATAATTAATAAAGAAGGTAAGTGTGTACTTATGTACGCAAGTGAGAAGTTACACTTCTGTAGCTTAAAAGAAGTTATTAAATGTAATTAATTACGTTTTAAATTTAAAAAATATAATTAACTTTGAACAATAAGTAGCATACACTATTTATCAAATAATAATAATTTATAATGTAAGATAATAAAAAGAATATATATCGAAAATTAACCTCAAATCTATAAACCCACTTAACAATGTTTAAAATATATAAAATCACTTTTATCACGAATACACTTATAATAAATTATAATTCACAAACGTATATAATTTATGTTTATATATATTTTATATCTCCGCTGATATATAAAACACGTGTTGTAGATTCATATATGTTTGAATAACCACATTGAATATAGTTATCAGTTTCCACGAAAACTTGACAGACTACATCAGATCACCTCACCACATACGTGCACACATTACACATATGGTGGAAGGGTTATATTTTTACCCTTAACGAACTGAATCGAGTACTTTTGATCGTTTTCAAATCCGATATACATGTAAACGTTTGTAAATCATACAATTTCAAATGTATGATTCACAAACGAATATATATCTGAATAGGTTAGATCCGCGGTATCGACAACAGCCCGAGCCGAGGTGTGCCGTGCTTTGAGCTAGTTGTCTGAAAAAAATCAGCCGAGCGCCTTAAGCGCAGTCCGGTGAAGCTGTAAAAGCCTTGCTAGGCCAATAACATAATCAGTTCGAGAAAAAAAACTTCACAAATTACAAAAAACTTCATGGTGTCGCTTTCAGGTGTCCGTGTGAGCGCATTGTAAAAAAAACACTCTCACAATTTTGCCGAAACGTGCCGCAAGAAGTATAACTTCAAAAAAAAAAAAAAAACGAACAATTCACAGCTTTCTTTAAGAGTCTAATCTATGTAATTTATGCATTCACGTGTTATTATAACACCGATGCTAACAACATGTATGAACGAACACGTGACATTGCCTTTTATGTGGTAATCGATTATTTTATTTTTATATGGTAGAATTGAATTTAATTATACATCGACTTCTAACTACCATCTCATCTGATAAGAAATAATATTGTATCGTCGTGATACTTCAAGCTTAAGAGATTCTAAAGTGAAAAAACTTACAATGGCGGTTCTCGACCTCAGTTTGTCAATCACGTTCAATTTAAATGCTAATTTAATGATTTATTTACACATTTATAATCGTAAATACTATTTTATACGCGTGATAACTCTTTAAAGTATAGTAATAACAGATAATCGGGTTAGTAGGGCAGTCTGGTGTATCGGTCGCGACGTGAATTTTAATCGTCTCTCGTTTTAATGTAAAGTATTAGATAAGAATTCGTACATTGTCTGTTTCTCTATCTTTAATGCCATTTTTTTATGTTAATATTTCCTTGACCTATTACGTTACCAACTGCGCAATATCAACAGTCTGCGAGTTCATTCAAGTTTATTCCGAACTGGATTTTTATTTAGAACTAGCGGGCCCGGCAGACGTCCCGCACTGATTATAAAAAAATCCTTGACAAATTATATACTAAAACGTTCCCCATGCATCACTTTATACACTGGTGAAAACTGCTTGAAAATCCGTTCAGTAGTTTTTGAGTTTATCGCGAACAGACAGACAGACAGACGCGGTAGGAGACTTTCTTTTATACTATGTAATGATAAATTATATCGATTTGGGTAATCGACAATTATACGGTATGCCATTATCAGATGATCTGCGCGCCGAATGTCTTCTATATACACAAAGCGTTTTGATTTTTCTTAAAATTCACCTCGAAATGTATATAAGATTTTTAGAGCGAATTCGTTGAAATTTGCTGCTGTACTATAATAGAACGACGACGAAAATGAGTTCCCGAATTTAAGTACGCGTGTAAGAAAACTGTGCTTTTTAACAGCGACACTGTAATCAAAGTATGTCCTAGATTTACACGAAGGGACGTATATTAAATATAATATCACTATATTTCAGGTAATAAACTGTGCCATACTTGTCAATATAAAACCTAGTCAATAGTGATAATGATGTTTAAATATAGCTTCGATCGAGTTATAAATTGCCGTAATAGTTATTTCATATCTATACAAAGTTTTTATTATTAATATAATTTATATGAATAAGATACACGGTCATTGAAGCCCTGAGGCGAATTGTAAACAAATGACAAATAATGTGTTTTTGAATATCACGTTTATTATACGTGAAATTTGGAATATATATAACCAAATTAAAAAATATTAACTTTATTATATGTGATGTAGAATGTTGATTATGATAATTGTGAAATACATTTAAAATAATAAAATGCTGCTTTTAATTTTTTTAACAAATATTAATTAGTCAATTTCATTTTTGATATCTAATAAAGTAAATTTTCAAAAAAAAGTATTAACCCTTTATTTGGCAGAGTTATACGGGTATAACGTTGACTTTGAAAAAACCTAGCGCTGTTATTTGTCATTAAATATAGCTATTTTTAGCGTTAATCGATTGGCAACATTTGATTTATCAGAAATAATTTATCATATACCAACACTTAAATAAGCTGTGCTTAAAATTAAGATGGCTCCGAAGCGGTCCGCTGCGTTTGCGACACAGGTAAGTTTATTGATAATTTTAGTGATGTTTTTGTATGGTATGGGTAGTTGATTGGCCTTGAATACATTGAATATTGTCATAAACAATAGCAATGAGTAGTTTTTGTGTGACTAAATCGCATACCAGTTATTTTATAATCACGAACCTTTGTATGTACTACGGGTATGGCGCTGCCAATTAGTGAGTGAAATAGTCTAAATATGCTAAGTTATACCCGTAGTACATTGCCAACTGAGTTACGAACATGATACATTCATGCTGTTTTTGTTTATTTCTTTGGGTTTATTGCTTTATGGTGATTGTATAGCATGTTTTCTTTTTCCTTTGCTAAAGCCCTTGCACCAGACTCGTGCTCACAAGATTGTGGCTCTAGTTCCTGCTGAAAATGCTTGCTCTGGTGATAGTGCTTCTGATGATGAGCTTGATTGCATCCCACCAACACCTTCGTATGTCAGTTCTGATCCACCATCCTTGGACTCCTCATTTGAACGCTTAAATATTCTACAGATTGATTCTGATAATGATTCTGATCGTACTAGCCTTGGCAACATACCACTAACACCAACATTTGAAGAGATTTTCCCTTCTCCTTCAACTAACAATTATTCTGCATTACCTACACTTAACTCAATTCAAATATTGCCTCCAGCATCAGTAGAACCTCCGTCTCCGGCTCTCAGTACGCCGAATTCCACTGCGCCAAAAAATCCACCTAAACCAATTACAAGATCTAAGCGAAAAAAGGCTACTGTGCCAACCAAGGTAACTAAGAAATCGAAACTATTCCTTGAATACAAATGGAAAAAAGGCATTTTTCGTCATAGGGCCTCCTTGGATGAAGAATTGCACAAACTTCACAAAACACAGAACGAAACCGTATTGGAATATTTTTATTCTTTTTTCTCACCTGACATCATTGAAGACATCGTTCATAATACTAACTTATACTCAGTCCAGCAACATGGCAAATCTATACAAGTGACAAATGAAGAGCTAGAAATATTTATCGCAATCGAAATTATGATGAGCGTGATTCAAATGCCAGCATACATAGATTATTGGGGTAGAAAAACCAGGTTTCCTCAAATTGCTGATAAAATGACATTGAAACGTTACCAACAGATACGACGCCATATCCATTTTACAGACGACAGTATACAAAGTGAAGACCGATATTTCAAAATTCGTCCTGTAATGGAAAAAATACGTCAAAATTTCTTGAAAATTGAAGAAGAAGGACATTATTCTATTGACGAAATGATGATTCCCTACAAAGGTACGAAAGCCGGAAAACGAAGACAATATATAAAAAACAAACCAAAAAAATGGGGTTTTAAAAATTTTGTCCGTGCGGGTGTTTCAGGTCTCATATATGATTTCGTCATGTATGCCAGTGAAGATACATTCCGATACCACTCTTTCACTGAAAAAGAAGCTTCACTCGGTGTTGGAGGTATGGTACTGGTAGCATTGTGCAAAACTATAAAGCAAAAACCAACTGTAGTGTATGCGGACAACTTTTTGACCTCCCCTGAGTTGGTGTATTTGCTACGAGAACACTATGGCATATTCAGCCTAGGAACAATAAGGCCAAACAGGCTTAGAGGTTGTCAAGACGTAATACCATCAGATAAAGAGATGAAAAAGAAGAAGAGGGGCCGTAATGTTCAGGCTGTTTGCAACGTAAACAAGTTAGCAGTCGTGAAGTGGAACGACAATAAAGTAAAGTAGTAACATTGATCAGTTCCTTTGTGGACTCTCATCCTGTTGAAAAGATAAGACGTTATGCAAAAGAAAACAAGGCCAAGGTGGACGTTGATTGTCCCCAGGTAGTAAAGTTATACAATAAGCATATGGGTGGGGTTGATTTGTCTGATATGCTGATATCACTATACCGAACACCTTTCAAGAGCCGAAGATGGTACACAGCAATATTTGCGCAGTTATTGGATATGTGCATCAACAATGGGTGGCTATTGTATAGACGAGATGAGAAAGAAAAAAAGTCGTTGAAGCAGTTTCGGCTGGAATTGTTTGAGGCTCTTTGTCTTACGAACAAGTCTTCCAAGTCTCGAGAGTGTAAGGACAAGGTAGACGGTAACGCAAAAATTAAAAATCCCACTATCCCTAGACCTGTTGATAGTGTTCGGTACGACGCATTTGGACATTTTCCTGAATCCACTGAAAACCAAGTCCGTTGTAGGTTTTGCAAAGCAGGTAGAACAAAAGTGTTTTGCATCAAGTGCAATTTACATTTATGTTTCACAACTGGACAAAACAAAAGGAATTGTTTTCGTGAATTTCATACCAAATAGTGAACACCTATTTGGTACGTGTTTGGCCTAGTTGACATAAAATTTGAAGTTCATGCAAAATCAGCTCAAACAAAAAAACACTTTCGTTTTACCCGTTGTCAGAAATATACTAACGTGTAACACAGTAGGTTAATTTGTTGTTAATTGCATGGATATTATGTAAGTTTGTGAAGAATAAAAACAAAATATATGACGAAGTGTTTTATTCATATCTTGGCAATGTTATACCTGTAGTACACACACGAGCGTAGGTAATTTGTCGTGTAATTGGCAACGTCATACCAGTAGTACATAGGTTTTCGCGAAAACTATAAACACTGGGATTTTTAATTTATTTTTTATGACCCCCTGAGAAGACCATTAAACGAGAAAAATCGAAAAAATTACATATTTCAGAAAAAAAAATCTCTGCCAATTAAAGGGTTAACCGACTTCAATATCAATCAAAAACCCATAAGGCACTAAAAAGCGGAAAATAAATAGTTTATCAAATTAACCAAATTAAATAAAACATATGAATGTGTGTGCTACCTAGAAATGTATTGGAAGTTGGTGCCAACCGAAATTTCAAATTTGTTCCAGGTAGAAATGTATTACAGAGACGCGAGAGTGGACTTAAACTTTGTACCTATGTAGATGATATGATTTTCGGTTCGCACCGACTTCCAATACATTTCTAGGTAGCACACATATTCATATGTTTTATTTAATTTGGTTAATTTGATAAACTATTTATTTTCCGCTTTTTAGTACCTTATGGGTTTTTGATTGATATTGAAGTCGGTTAATACTTTTTTTTGAAAATTTACTTTATTTTTCCATTTTTAGTGTACATAAATATATTTTACTAGCAGTGCCCGCGAACTCCGTTCCGCCTTAAGTATATTAAAATATGCGCATTTTTACGGTATGGTATCTATCGGTACGGTATGCGATATGGTTTCAATTGGTTGTACAATAAGTAACGTTTGGTACGAACGGAACCTTATCAATAATCCGCGATAGTTTCTACCACCAACTCGGCTACCATCGTTTCACACATAATACACCTTAAGTAATGTAATTACAATGCTTGCGTCATGTTGCAACACAACAACGAACATAAGCACAATAGGCTCCTAAGAATTAAAGAGTTTTTTTTATAATATTGGTGGCAAACGAACATACGGGTCACCTGATGGTAAGTGATCACGGCCGCCCATGGACACCTGCGACACGAGAGGAAACACAAATGCGTTGCCGGCCCTTAAGAAAGGAGTAGGCTCGTTTCTTGAAAGTTTTCTTACTTTGTCACGGATCCCATGATCAGAATCTAACCAAATACTCATCAAACTACCCTTGAAGTACATCCTTTCCAATAAAAAATGAATCATCGAAATTGGTTAGCGTGATATTGAGTTATTCGTCTATTTGTCGTTTACATAATTAATGCAAATTTAAAACTTATACGGTTTTGCACTGGATGCCGTTGTCGGAACTGGACCAAATTGGAAATGGGACCACACGGGAAGCACCAGCTTTCAAATAAAAAAAGAATCATCGAAATCGGTTTACCCAGTCCAAAGTTATGAGGTAACAAACATAAAAAAAAAATACAGTCGAATTGATAACCTCCTCCTTTTTTTGAAGTCGGTTAAAAGGTGGAGGTATTAACTCTTAAAGCTTTGCTATATTTTACTACTATTAAATTGAAGTGTAAAAAGTCTACGAATAATTTCGTTTTCGGTTGCATTTTCATATACTGTTTTTTTTATAATATATATTTTTGTGATTTATAGACCTTTCGATCAAAAGATATCTGTACCTATCTGTAGCAAAACAGATGAACTTTTTAAAAAAATATTAACATATCGGGTTTCACAAAAAATATAGTTATCAAGACTTCAAAAATAATTAAGCTTGTTTATTCTACTACATTTAGGTTTATTTCTTTAAAAAGATTTGTTAATTAACTGTGAACTATTAACATTTTCATTAATATGATTATTTCTTCTCTTTTCATAACTAAAACTTCTTAACTATTAGATTTAGAATAGTAGATATATTTTATCTTTAAAAGTATATTAGCATACAATACAGATTATACATATACGCTTTGTTTTACTATTACAGTATATGGTTGTCACCCATATTTTATAATACGGTATCGAGCAATTATTTTCATATATATAAGAACAATTATTTACGTAAAAATAGTTCATTTCGATAGGATTTCGATTTTTGTGGAATTTCATTTATGTATATCATTAAAATAGCAATAACATCGACTATAATTTAAAATGCGTTATTTTTATTTTTATTGTTAGCTTTTTATTAGTTATTGATAGCTTCTTATGTACTTTTCTCTTCATAATATTTATATTTACGTTCATAAATAAATAGTGGTAACCCTTACAGTAGTACCTACCGGGAATTTATCATAATACGTTCATAACCCATTGGCCTTGTCCGTAATCCTTTGCATATGCAATATGTATGTCGCGTAATCTCCCCGTATTTATTGTGATTTTGATAAGGCGACATCGCGATATAGCTACACGAAACAATTATAGCGTACGCGGACATCGCATCGATCGCCGTGGATTCGAATTCTTCAATGAGTTTGAAGGAAAAGGTTTTTTTTTTATATCATAGGAGGCAAACGAACAGGCGGGTCACCTGTTAAGTAATCATCACCGTCCATAGACACTTGCAACATCAGGAGAGTCGCAAGTGCGTTGCCAGCCTGTGTTTGGGGGGGAGGGGGTAAAGAGAAGTGGGCCTCCGGCCATAGGGTACTTCATATCGTACTATACCTGATTAGTCACCGTCGTCATTTCACTATACAAAGCATATAAAAACTGTAGAGTACATAATATATGCATATGTATAAATTAAAATACGACACATAGTCTTGCTTAACTACATTAATACTTTAGAATTAGCTGGAACAGATATCTAACAGCAGGTTTTGTAACTCGTGGCATGTAATAACCACGTGAGAGGGAATAATTTCCGATCATTCCGTTGTAATAGCGACGTCGATGTTATTATACGGTTAGATTGCACGCAGACATTGCTTATCCGCCAGTACACCATCACGCCAGTGGGGAGTTGTGTCGGCACGTTTGCAATAACCACTTGTATTCATTTTAAATAATATTACAGCATTGTGTTTAACCCTCTATACGAGTATTTTATTATGATGGAATATGTGTAATAGCCGACGATAGAATTATCTTTTTTTTTGGAAACCAATCTTCCAGTTTATTAAGTGTACTACCATTGTCGTGTAGGTAATAATATTAAAAATGTCCTGCGATAATTTCAATGTTCTAAGAAGATGGTGGCCCCCTTGTTAGAACTTTCCAGAAAGTTTGTGTGGCATCTCACAATTTATGCTCCGCGGTATTATTTTCTATCCACTTTACTTATAGACGATAACAGAACATATTACGTAAACTGCCACCAATATTATAAAATATAGTGTCAAATAACCCAACATTATGGATAAAATATAAAAACCACTACATGACAAAGTAAGAAAATCCAGGAAATCTGTTATTTATGTTGCATAGGCTTAAAAAATTACGGCAGAAAAGTAAATTCAAAGATAATATTATTTTTAAACACAGAACATAATACACGTATGCAGTTTCCTTTTCATGTTACTATTTATTGTGTCTGGAACTGGGTGATTTTCTTAGACACAACTTTTTTACGCTTGGTGTCTACAAATCTACGAACTGTAATTAGGAACGAGGGAATTTTAAGATTTTAATTTTATATAGGAATTGTAAAATAGTAAAAAATTTCTTTATTGATTCGATACTGAAACTGTTTGAAAGATACGCTATCCACGAGCTATAAGCTATTTTTATTCTCATAAAATACAGTGTAATGAACGCGGAAAAATACTTTATATTTTAGGTTTAATCGATTTTGAGTTTGTTTTTTCATGCGTTTATTAAATTAAATAGAATTCACTGACCTCCATGACCACGTATACGTAAGATGGGCTGTCCATACAGTCGTGCATTGCGACCAAGTTTGTATGGTGAAGTGCAGTCAATTCTCGAAGAATTTTTATTTCTTTGACGAGGATTTCTGACGCCTTTTGAATACCTTTCTTCGTTACCACTTTTACAGCCACGGATTGTGAGGGGTTCTGAAAAGAAAAACAATGAGATAACGAAAAATGGCATCGATTCATTTGTTTCATTTTTCTTATTTGTACATTTCTTTATTTATTAACAACTAGCTTCTGCCCGCGACTTCGTCCGCATGGAATAGTTACTTTGAGCTAATGCTAACACACAGCGGAAGCTCTCAAAAGGAAAAAAACGATTTTGAAACATTCTTCATTGTTACTCCGCTCCTATTGGTCTTAGCCTGATGATATATAGCCAATAGCTTTCCTCGATGAATGAGCTATATAACATTGAAAGAACTTTTCAAAACGGACCAGTAGTTCCTGAGATTAGTGCGTTCAACCAAACAATAAACTCTTCAGCTTTATAATATTAATATAGACTACTACTCTTCTCTCTACTTCTACAATAACTTTGATAGAGTGGACCGATTTTAATGAAACAAAGACTAACTTACTCCCCAGGATATGTTTTATGATTTTCTTGGTGAGGTTTTATTGTGAACACTGTACTTTAGCAGTGATGCGTGTTCATACAAACAGACAGACAGACAGACATTTTAAAAAATGATTGAAATGTATTCTATTACTTATTCCTAGACACCTGCAACAATTTGTTTCACGAAAATCAAAAAGTACAGACACGTTAAATCTACATTCTTATTATAAGTATAGATAATGTAAACCGTATCCGTGTTGTTACAAAAAAGTTAAATACGTATTAAATACTTGGTTTAAAAAAGTTTCCTAATAAATGCACCGCGCTCGCCCGAGGCAAGTTCGCGTTATCCTTTTTCGCAAGTCTAATCTAACATAACCAAAGCGAGACAAAAGAGCAAGATGGTGAACATTCAGCGACCGCGGTGCGTTTAATATGAGACTTTTTTAAGGCCAGGGTTCAATACGTATTTAACTTTTTTGTAATAACACCGTACAAGTTCTTGAAAATAAGTCAGCTGAGTAAACCAACCCTGTTCAGGGCCTGAACAATAGTTTCTCTTAATCGAGTTACAAAATAAATATTATTATATTTACCTATATTAGTAATGTAGACAATTTTAACACTTACTAGTGGATACCCCAGACTTTATTCCAATTTTCAAAAAGGTTTGGTTATTTCATGGGAACTATATACTATATTCTTTGTGGATTTTGTCATTGTAACTTAATCACTATAATTATTCCGACACTCATATCAGTGTTACTTTTGTTAAATTTATTATTACTGCTAGCCCCCATTTATTAGTCTAATGATATATATTCTACATAATACTCTAAAAAATTCTTTATGTACCAATGACATTTTCATCACACTCGCTGCAACTGTTTCAAAGAGTTTACTGTAAAAACCTGATAAATGCAGTAAAGATATTGAATCTTGAAAGTGTAATTCTTGAACAGTTTAGTTTATTTAACTATTTTTGCCATGAGATATCTTCGAAACGGTTTAACGTACCGATTATCAGTTTCACCGGTATAGAGAGCATATAAAGTACCCTCATATGCTTAAGGCACTTAATTTTCTTTTATTAAGCCTATATGTATATGTCAAAATGAATACTATATGAAATACGACATAATATTTTAGGTATAACTCTCCGAAGACAGTGTTTTACGTTGTTATTTTATTAGTCATATAATATTATCAATATAAGTATTATCACTCGATTATCAAATAGACGGTTTTGTAAAATAAAATATGATAATTTAAAAACAATCGTAAGACGTAAATATCGTACCCGTTCCTTCAATTAAATCGTGGAATCTGAAAGTCTTTGTTACACACGTGTGGTTGGAATATTTCACACGTCGGGGTTTATTTTAAGGTCGGCGATGAGACTCGTCTTGATTTGCTTTTATACAGAGAGGGGCTGAGAGGCATCCACCTCGGTCTAACATTAGCACATCTTACATTTTGTATGCTCGTACGGTCATTATTAGATTGACCTGATTACAACGTAAATCAGAGATGAATGCAATCCCTTTCGCAAATACTAAAAGAAAATATATTTGAATAGAGTTCATGTAGTACAGGGAATATACATTTAAAGTGGACTCCCGGTAATCCGGCACCCCTGTAATCCGACATGCCTTTGATTAAATATTGAATATTTTTTTGACAATCTTCACTAATGTAGATAATGCATGACTGAACAGGTTACAACTTGATTGATTCATGTCATGATTTTTATTCATAGTTTTTGATTATTTATGTACATTGGCCCACCTTCCATCCCCTTCCCCGTCCCCCTTCCCTTACTCCCCCTCTCCCCAAAGACAGGTTGGCAACACACTTGCGACTCCCCTGGTGTTGCAAAGTGTCTATGGACGGTGATCATTTAACATCAGGTAACCCAGCTGTCCGTTTGCCGCCTATGATATAAAAAAAAATTGTACACAGTTATTTCCTAATGCAAAGTTATTATTTTTTGTAAGTTTTATACCATTGACGTTAATTTCACAATAAAAAGTAAATTCTCTATTGTGTTGTTTAATTTACTAAATTCGACATACATAATGAAGTATGATTTGTATTTCTGAGTATAACACAAATTCGATAGCTCGACACTGCCTTGAAAACGTTTGTCGGATTACCGGGGGTCCACTGTATATGCATAATTGGTTTGTAGTGATATAACAAGTATTCGTAAGTGTAAAATATAAATAATAAAGCATATGTGACGTATAACTACTGCATAGCGCGGTCACGGTCACCGATCGAATACATTACTGCACCCACCTCACTAAACAGTGTCTTACGTTTGCCAATCCAATTATATTCTTACATCATTCATGTCTCGTGCCGGACAATGCTAAGAAAACGGGACAGCCTTCAGTATAATGGCTATCAATTCGCATATGTGAAAAATGTTAACGTATAACCATAAAAGTTCTAAACCATGTACAATTTAAAGAATGGAACTTAGTTTCAAATAAAAAACGATAAGAGAATAGTTATATAGCACTCATAATAATGTACTATAAAATCAATAAGCAGTTATTTAAAGTAATTTATCGAAATAATTTAATTTTATTAGCATCGATATACTATAATCTTACAATTTAATTACAAAGGAAACTTATTGACCGATTAACAATAAACGCTTTATACTTGAACTATCAAACCAACTATATATTAAGCCATATACATTATTTATAGATAATTACACAATCGTACCTCGAACATTGTTATCACAATTTATATAAACATTAAACTCTTCTACGTGTAAGCGGAACAGAAACGATTCCTTTATATTTTCTACAAACCATTGAGTAAATGTTGTCTCCAAAACAGAGATTGCGATCATATGTTACGTGGGCGAAGTATCTGGTATTTAGGTTTGCGTCATAAGTACATGTACCTGCCAAATACTCCGACGTATGGCGTTTTTAGATACATAAGTCCTTCATTATATACTATAATAGATTACTCAATGGGAATTGCAAGGTAAAGATCGGTCCTCCTGTACGGTTAGACACATAAGCCGTGTTATTAGAAAAGAGTTAAATATGTATTGAATACTGGCTTTATAAAAGTTGGGATACTTTCGTATTAAATGCACCGCGCTCGCCGAACGTTCGACATCTTGCTCTTTTATCTCGGTTTGGTTAGGTTAGGCTAGATTTGCGTAAAAGGATAACGCGAGCTTGCCACGGCAGCGGTCAGCGAGCGCGATGCATTAAATACGAAAGTACCTAAGCTTTTTTAAAGCAAGTATTCAATACGTATTTAACTTTTTTGTAATAACACGGAATTACTTCAGTATATCTAACTATATAATTATGACGTGTCTATATAGTTATAATATCATTGATGTAAACGCAACTTCAAAATGGCTGCACCTATTTGGTTAATTCGATTTTTGATGTGCATATCATTGTTAGGAAACCGTGTGTATGAAAGAAAACGTTTGAAAGATCGTAAGGGAAAAAAATGGGATAAAAATCTCCATACAAAACAGTGAGTGAGTGAGACAGAAGACAATAGAGGGAGACCTTCAAAAATTCATTACATGTCAAGGGAAGGGTTAGTTCCATTTTCTTTTATGTATCCATGTGATACTGGGAGGGGCAGATAATACAGAATATTTACGTCATTTGAGATTCAAATATTACGTTGGATGTGTAAGCGATTAATAACTTGGACTATATCAGTACGAGGATGCATAGCAGGCGACCCTTCCCAGTTCAACTTAATTTAGAAAAAAATTTTTAGAAAATTTAGAAAAAAAATTCGGACTTATACCGAAAGACAATAAACTAAAAGGGAGTCACTGTGAAAAGTTTATCATTTTCATTTATCATCGTCTTTACCTATTCGGGTAAAGAATCCTAACAAGCCGCTTGATTACTGGATAGATATCGTACTACCAGTTTCCAGCGCCTTTGTACGCAGTAATTCTTTTGGACTTCACTGTCCGACGGAAGGAGAAATGACAGATTCTCATCCAAACTTTCATCGTCATTGACTCCATCTTAGGGGTCAAAATTTTATTGCTCACCTACAGCGTAAAAGAAACCCCCGCCTACAAAATTTCACAGTCCTAGCCCATTAGTTCGAGTTGTGCCTTGATATGTCAGTGTAGTGTATAATTTATCGACTTTAGTGGGTGTTAAGCCTGGTGTATAATAGCCGTGAAGCAGACGAACAAAATTACCACGTGTTACCTACTCGACAAACATATAAGCGTAGAGTTGTGAAGTCAAGCCCATTAAAACCTATTACGTAAAGATCAAAGAAGTGTTGGTTTGACCTATTTAGGCAATTTGATAGTCAATGAATGTAATGAAACAATCAACTAGGATCGTGAAGCTCGACTCAAGGGTAAAAGAATATATGCTCATTTGCCTCCCGAAGCTCCCTTACTTTTTATTCTTTTACCTCATACTCGCTATTGTGTCAATGTTGTTTATTATTTTAACAATGTATTTTATTCATAGAGGAGAAAATATAAGCATCACATCACTGAACATGTAGACTTACAAAATTCGTACTTCCATTAGACTAAGACATCAATGAACCATAACTATACTGAATGAAGCTATCATGATAACCTTTTTTTTTAGACAAGGACCAAGTTCTAAGTAAAACAAAATAAATTTGATGGAAATCTATTCAGTAATTATCGAATTATGCGCACACAATAATAGACCTCTACCATTCTAATGTTACATAAGATTTTAAATATATGTACTACGTTTCACTAGCGTGTTATAGCAGATTATCTTTTTTAGCGTGTTAATGTTTAGCACGTTTCCTTTTAGAGCGGTTTTAAAATTATCTGCTATGATAATAGAATTTAAATGTTGCGCATAGCACGTTGCATGTCCTTGGGTGACTGAAGCGCACGGTGCGTGAACCATTGTACTGTCTGTATTGTTATATTGAGGGTGTGGGACAAAGCAACGAAATATGACACTCGCCACCAGAACATGTCAGACAGACCAAACCAACAAGAAGGAATGTTTAAAACTATACCCGTTTGTACTATAATTAAAGAGAACATTAATATATCTAAAAAAATATACCATGACTCACACGGCAATTGTTACTTGTAATCAATATTACTAATAGTTTTCCGTCAGGAGAAGTTAAAACCATTTTTGTGCAAAAACGATTCGGTAGCACCAACATATACGTGTATATAATTAATATATTTATTAATAAGAAATTATTAATTAGTTTTGTTTTTATTGAGGAGTTTTAAGCTCTAAGTGTTCACTCGACTACCCTAAGGAACGTAGCAGAAATCTAACGTAGGAGAAACTGCGGGACACAACTAGTAATTACTAAACGTCATTAGAGTTATATAATTAACTTGTCTGATCTCACTGTAATAGTGGTCGCACGTTAAATAGTATGTAAGTTACGCCACCGGTGATACTGCCTATAATAATATGTGTTCAAATCTTACATTTATCTATAAGTTTAGTATTTACATAAAATTAAGTAAAAGAATTTATCGATAAAGATGAGAGCAAAATATTGTATTATCCGGTTGCGAGTTAGCGTTTGGCCACAATATTGTCTATAGGTACATGCTGACTCACTCTTAACCCCTCGAATAATTTTTTATATAGAGCCTAAACCCTTTATTATTTTGGACAGTCCACGGGTCAGGTATAACTGTAGTTACAGTAGAGTACTGTCATCGACAGGAACTTTGATTTCATATGTTTAGAGTTTATTATGCAGTTAGAAAATGTTATAAAAATAGTTATACGATATCACTACATATTATAAAACAAAGTCCTCTGCCACGTCTGTCTGTCTGTATGTACGCTATAAAGTCAAAAACTACGGAACGGATTTCCATGCGATTTTCCCCAGTAGATAAAGTGATTCATGAGGGAGGTTTAGGTATATAATTTGTCATGGTTTTTTTTTACTATCAGGGCAGGATAACGTGCGCCGTAGGCCCTCTAGTATGTAACATATGTATATATCATTTAAAGTGACTGGAAAATTAGTAATCCTAATCCATATTATAAACCGACCATCCTGAAATTTTGCATACACGTTGTCAAGGGTAAAAGAATAGAATATAGCGTACATTTTATTAAATAAAAGAAGTACCGTTCCCTACAGATAGATCTACTTGACATTAGTGTGAATAGAAGCTAGTATTGGATATATATATTCTATAAAATATAAATACAATTCTGAAGAAACTCAAGAGATTCTATTTTACATACTCGTGCGTGTTACGATGAATACATAACTGTTTGTAATTGTCGCGAAAGCACAAAAATGGGGAGCAGCGAGGTCACCTGTTTTGATTCGCATATAAAAAGTAATTTAAAGCGGAAATTTATCTGTTTCGAATTTTATCACTATTACATAATAATAAAGATTAATATTAATTATACTGGGTGACAAATAACAATACATTATATGTATAGAAAACTTACATAAACCAAGAACTAATTATTCTTAATGCATTAGTTTTAAATTTCTTTAAATTTACATTTATAAATTACATTTCTTTGTGTTAAAAATAAATTAATCTAGTACTAACTGTTTAATTTTAATAAAATACATATGTATATGCATAAATATAGCGTACAACAAAGCACAGGATAACGTGGAAAAATTCGAATTTTGGACAAGCATTTAACTATAACATATAAACAATGTAAAGTGCTTACAAGTTTGATATGACTAAGCATTGGTTTTCTTCGTAACTGGTACCTTCAGCTAGTGTCGTGTTTATGAACGCAAATAGTATTAGAAAACATTATTTTCTATTTAGTTGTTGCAACATTGTTTTTTGAAATCTCGCCGTCAAAACCGGTTCTATTGTTGGCGCGTCTCTTTGTTATTAAAAATCTAGTGTTTTAGTGTTTTCTTTAACTGTACCGAAGTGTTTTTATGTTTATGAAAACAATCAGGAATAGAGCATTCGCCATATATGTACATATATGTATCAGTACATACATATATATATACAACATCCTAATAATATAAATACGAATGTTTGCTTGTTACGCTTTCACGCCCTAATTACTCAACCAATCATCATACAGTTCTGCATACACATTGTCAGGGGTACAGATAAAACCATAGACTATCTTATATATAGAAAAATGTATTCTCGAATAATAGGCCAAATCTACATTAACAAGAGCGAAGCCACAAGCAAAAGCTAGTTAAATCGATCCATTTTTGATACCGATTTCTTATAAAAGTTGAACAAAACATTGGATATAAATTATAAAAATATATCTCTACTAATATTATATCTATACTAATATTATACAGAGGTAAAGTTTGTGAGATTGTAGGGGGTAATATCTACTAAACCGATTTTGAAAATTCTTTTACCAATAGAAAGCCACGTTATTTGTAAGTGTCATATATACTAACCCGAAAAATGAAAAGACTTTTTTGTGGTAGTCGGATTTGCAAAGTAAGTCGGAGAAAAAACGGTCGATCGAAACCGTATCTTACGAACGTTGCCTTAATGATGAGAGATATATGATTGGAATTCTAGAGATAAGTTGTAGAGCTTGATAATGCCTATTACCGCCCAACGAAGAGGGTACGGGTCAGCTCGTTGATTATAAAATAGCATAACAGTTTTAACTTGTATGTGAAAAAGTTACAAAGTATAATGGAGTATGGAAAAATGTTCACAGTTAAACATTTCAAATTACCCAAATAGAATCTGCTAATTTTAGTGGCAAATAAAATTAACGAGGTTAACATTCGTGATGGTATCCTATTTCTACTTGGAATATAGTCCTGTCGACATTCGAATAATTATTGTAGCCCAAACTTTTAGTACATTATGAACTTTAGATCAAAAGCTACATTGATGTTGTAAGTAACTCGACCCATTTAATGCCGGCTGCAAATAAACCGGAATAGGAACAGCTGAGGCGTGACATACAAAACTAGGCGAGTTATGGTGTATACACTCGCGAGCAACGATTGTTGTCCTGTTTTCTGAATTAAACCTTTTTCATAAATACATAGTTTCCCTATATGATCCAAAGATTTGTGATATCAAATATTGAGAAGAATAAATCTATAATCTTCTATAAAAAAAATTATAAAGATATGTTCAGTACACTTTTTTTTTCGAACTGACTATGCTATTGACCTAGCAAGGTCTTAACATCTTCACTGGACTACTGTACAGTACGCTCATCACTCATACAGTACTACTATTGTGGATCAATTTTGTTTTTGTTTTACTTCTCAGAAACTTGGTCCTTATCTAGGACAAGAATGATCAGGATATTTAAATTTAATATACAGTTATTAACGCTTTAAGAAACTATGACTTTTATAGGTAATACACATTCAGTCATGTGTTTTTTCCTCAGCACATTTGATATATTATTATGATAACATATAACGCAACAAAAGTCGCGGGTAACAACTACTATAAGTATAAAGAGATAATTTGATTGTTCCTAAGAAGTAATATCTGGAACCAGTGACCCCATTCTATAATTTCTATTACTCACAGGAAGTTACAATGTATGTGCTATTAACTATATATTATTGTTATTATTTTGTATATTATATTTAATGCATATGAAGTGACTGGTTGCTGCGAAATAAATATATTAAAAAACTATAGTCCTCACATAAATGAGTGTAGGTATTTTGAAAATAGTCATAACTCTATACACTGCCACTCTAAAGAACAAGTACTGTGTTACAGGATACTTCACACTCATAAAGTACACTTATCTTCAGAACCTTATTTCGTAGATTAGCATTGTAATAGAAGTATTATTCATTACAAAAAGTAATTAAGTGCAAATAAACAGAATAATTAATAATCCATGGAAGAAATTTTGGGTTTCAAGGAAAGAACACTAAAAACTAAAAACATTATTTATAATGTATTAATGTATTTTTTTTATTTACACATATTATGAAGCCTATTACTGGATATGTAAAAAAATTTAATTAATTATGTCAACATGTAATGATAGGGCATCCTATGATTTAAGAAAAATATACATTAAGACACTACTAAACTCTTTAACATACATGTGGTAATTAAAATTATATAGAGATTAACTAACTATAGGGCCCCCTAGGCATAGTGCTGCCCTATAAATAGAGAAAACCCACAAATCTGATTGTAGGGTCACCTTCTGGTTTCAATTATGAATCTAAACCATCCAGGGATTTACTCAAATACACAAAAAAATTCATCAAAATCAATACGGCTGTTTAGGACGAGTTCAGTTGCATACACAGAGACAGAAGAATTATATATACAAATATAACAATAAAATATACCCTAAGGCATTAAGGAATAATGCATTCTATTGGTGAAAGAATTTTCAGATTCAAATCATTACATCCAGAGATCCTTTACCTCATACATCCAATCTTACAAAATTATACAAACAACAATACTATCATAGATTTGTAATAAATAATGAAGTAATTACATTAATTGTGAAGTTGAGTAACGTCCAAAGATTTTATATTAATATTAGCTTCTGCCCATTACTTCACTACATGGAATAGTTACTTTGAGCTAATGCTAACACACAGCCGAAGCTCTCAAAAGTAAAAAAACCCATTTTGAAACATTCTTAATTGTTTTTCCGTTCCTATTGTTCTTAGTGTGATGATATATAGCCAAGCTTTCCTCTATGAATGAATTATCTAACACTGAAAGAACTTTTCAAAACGGACCAGTAGTTCCTGAGATTAGCGCGTTCAACCAAACAATAAACCCTCCAGCTTTACAATATTAATATAGACTACTACTCTTCTCTCTACTTCTACAATAACTTATGACAGAGTGGATCGATTTTAATGAAACAAAGACTAAGTTACTCCCTAAGATATGTTTCATGATTTTATTGGTGAGGTTTTATTGTGAACCCAGTACTTTAACAGTGATTGTTGTTCATACAAACAGACAGACAGACCGAAAGACATTTCTAAAAATGATTGAAATGCATTTTATTACTTATTCCTAAACACCTGCAATAATTTTTTTCACCAAAATCAAAAAAGTACAGACACGTTAAATTTACATTCTTATTATATGTATCATTACATAGTATAAAACAAAGTTGCCAACCACGTCTGTCTGTCTGTCTGTCTGTTCACGATAAACTCAAAAACTATGGAACAGATTTTTATGCGGTTTTCCCCATTGGATAAATGGTATGGTCTGGTGAATGGTAAATAGATTCATGAGGAACATTTTCATATATAATTTGTCAAGGATTTTTTTATAACTCGGGCGAGACAATGTCTGCCGAGCCCGCTGGTATATAGATAATAAATAAATTCATTCACAAAAAAATATCTAAATATGGATATTTATATATAAGGAATGTCTACATTTTAAATTAATGAAATATTTGAAGATAATTACTTAGTAGACACCTTTGTTATTCAAACAATGCTAGAAAGTGATTTTAAAAATGTTAACCTTACAATTTAAGCAATGTGTCCACTGAGGACAATATATACCAGTAAGTAAGTATGCTGGTAAAATATTGTAAGAATTATTTTAAAACATCATAGTAATGCTGACAAACAAAAAAAATATATATTATCATTATAAAAACAAACACAATATCTAATTTATAAATTCAGAATTTAACAAACTACAGCGTATGATGAAGCTATTTTATATGACCTCAAATTTCCGGTCTCAATTAGTACAATAATTGTACATAGGTATTATTATTACATTGAGAGAAATTTTTAGTATATATTTTTATATTATTGACAACAAAATATTTGTATTGAAATTATTATAATGACTATTTTATGTTGTTGTTTATTATGATAAATTTGTTTTTGAATTTAAGGTTCATATACACATGTAACTATAGAGGCAGGAATGTTTCTTACATACTGAAAAAATAATGAACCGAAATAAGTACAAAGAAAAGTAATTGACCTCGTATATAATAAATTCGAAATTCATAATTACCATATCAGATATTAATGTGAATCCCTCATTTACTGAATCACAATGTTTATGTATTTGTTATTATCAGCTGATTTATTTTTTAACTGTCAACATACAACAAAACGATGTATTATAGGTAAATAATAGTTGCTTCAATTTGAAATAAGCATAAAATAATATATAAAAACAGATAATAGAAGATTTATTGATGTTTACGTCTTTCTTGGTACCCAAATACGCAGTACTATAATATTGCACACAAAGAGTTTACGGTATAAATCGATACCAACGCGGAAGCACGTAAACCAAGACAGATATATTTATCTCCTTTGTACCGTTATAGAAACGCAAAAACAATGATGTTTCGTCGAATACACATAGAAACAATGACATAATGGGGAATCAGATCATATTTACCTTTCTCTTCTTTCCTTTGTATACAATCGCGAAGGCTCCATGTCCGATTATGTCCTGTTTGGTGAACTCATAATCACCGACCTGTATGACTTCCATTTTCACAAGTTTGCCCTTAACCACAGACATTTTATCTAAGGTTATAATATATTTACAGTCAGACTAACATAAGATCAATAAAATTTTTGGAGCTATTGGACTGCGGAACTTGACTACGAGCTACATTCTTATCACAGTGAGCTACTAATCACTTCCTAGTTTAACTTGATTCTTCTCTTTCACTATTTATACCACACTAACGTATGAATTTCATCATTTTTGTTGTTCTAATACACAACAGACAAGGAACGCAAAATGAATAAAGTGATTTTATTTTGTGTTGATTCGCGAAGTATATTGTAGTGTTGCCAAAAAGAATAACCATGAAACTACCATACACAAAAAAAATAGTATTGCCAGATGTTGCGATCCTACAACGCGATGCGGAGTGACCTAACACCAGAATACATTTCTATTAATGTTTTTTACATTTTTGGGATTAAATTAACGTTTATCGTTTACACCGAAAAAATTAAATATACAAATAAATTTATAATATACTCATATAATATGTACGTATACACCTTGGTCTAAGACAATTTCACCTTTTCTTTAACTGAATCACTATTGAAGAACAAAATAGGAATGACTATCATACAATATATAAATTATGAAACACACAAATTGGTACGTATATTTGCACTTGTTATAACATAATTACAATAGGGTGTTAATTGTAACCGTGCTTTTATCTGACAATAAATAGTTGAAAGTGATTCATAAATTGGAGTGGGTTTATTTTGTCGTTTCAGAGGAAACACCTCTGTTGTGATGTGCAATATCTGAAAGTTACTATTACAAATCAATTTATAAAATATTATAGTGCTGTGTTGCTTAGGTTAAGTTCTACGAATTATGTGCGATCTCTATATATTAATCGTACATAGTTTACAAGTGAAGAACATCTAGGTATATAATTCAATGATATTAATTATTATATCAATTAACTAAAAAGCTGATGATTGATATAACCTATAATTTTTTTATTTATAATTTTTACGCTGGTAGCATTTAACTACTTCATAGTGTTGCCAGTGTTGTCGTCAATGAAAAGTTAAAAGTCTATAAATTAAATATTCTAAGTTCGCGCATACATCGAAAGATAATTTGGAAAAGTTGCATGTTATACAGAATTGCTTCTTACGAAAATATGACGGTACCCCTTATTATGTTCTGAACGATGATCTTTATAAGAATTTGGAGATTCCTTCGATACAAGCGTACATCAAGTCCCTCAAAACTATTTATTTCGATAGGACTACAGATCATCCCAACCCGTTAGTAATCCCCACCCACCCACCGCGTAGAAGAGGACGACCGCGAAACATTCTCACCGATCCGGACGATATAACGGCTGTGAATGGTTTGTATACTGACTACTCATTTAATAGAACACATCATAGCTAAAATTATAGGACTCTATATACATGTACGTCTTCGTGCGACACATATGAAGGTATGCGTATGGTTAGCGTAGCTCAAATGGATAGTTTTAGTTCGATTCGCGTTGTACCCACAGCAACAGTCCAAGACGAGGTTCGGCTAATCTGGCAATTTGAGCTTCCCCTAAAAACCGGTGAAGCTGTGAAGACCTGTCAGGACAATAGCGGTTAGTCAGTTCGAAAAAAAATGTTTTTCAAAAACATGTTAGATTATTCTGATTTACGTTATACATTGCGCCCAAACTTTTAAAAACAACTTCATATTATGAAAAAGCGTTTAACCGCAAGTAATCCCGAATGTATAAATTAACTCACATGTCGGAATGTAAAAGGAACAATTCCTATTTTATTGTGTTTAAAACGATTTAGTCTACTCGACAAGTAGTTAGTCTTACTATTCGTCAATTTTTGTTTTTTATAATAAGTACTGTAAGTACCTACGCTTTAGGTATATACTACGTGGCTGCAATTTATTTTCATCTGATTGTTTTTTGCAAATCTGTGAACTAAAGAAGTATGATTGCATAAATTTCAAGAATTACGTATTATTACGGATTTGATATGATCACCACACATAATTTTTAAATCCTATGGGTGCCTATGAATTCCCGTGCACTGTATGGCTTATATGACTAGACTATATAATCTGATTCTATTAGGTATTGTTATAAAAATGTATATCGATTAGTATTTTCATATTGGGTAAACAATTGCTAATAATTTTTATAAAGCTGTGTATTTAAAGTACTTCTTATGATTGGTAGAGATACAGTTAATCTTCAACGATCAATCATAAGCAAGTAAATCGGTGGGGATGAAACTATAAGAGCGTGCATTCTGGGGTATGTCGGGCATTTGTTATTTAGGATTAGACATGGGTAACTCAGTGAAAATCCTTGCGCTAACTCAGTAACTCAGGCGCAGTTAACTGCGCCGGCTCATTGCGCTAACTCAAAATTGCGCCATGGCAAATCAATGACAACATGAAAACATGCCGAGTGAGCAACGTAATGCGCGCCATCTGCACGCCGCGCTGACAGATACTTAGCACAATCAACGCGCAAACTGGGTTTGCTCATTGTTCGCTTATCGAATGAGTGAAAGAATGAATAATATCAGGCATGATGACACTTGACTATGTTCATTCAGGTATTATGTGTGTTATGTATGTTTATGGTAAGATGGCATGGCCAAAATGATGTATTACAATGAATTTTTGTCTTTGTTACTTCACTGCACTTTAGAACACAAAATAGCAACACTTTTGTACACTAAAACACAATAACAAATTAAAATAAATGAACCATATGTTTCTTTCAACTAGTCCCAATAGAATCGATTATAGTTCATTCGTTTTGATTTTCAAACGTAAATGTATTCCGTCATTTGTTTTACATACAACTGTCAACTCGGCCATCTGTCAAAATAAAACCTTATGGCCAGAACACAGCTTGGATTCCAGGTCATTGCGGTATCTCTGGGAACGAATGAGTGGATTCTTGCATAAAGAATGCTGTCCAATCTGGTTCCTTGAACTATTATAGACTATATACAGTTATTTATTTATTTACGTTCTCTCGCTAAAACTAGATTATTAGAAGCATGACAAAAGGGTTGGAATTTTTGCAGAAAATATAAGGGTATTCATACGGTTTTTTTCAAAATGTAATTCCCCAAAAACCATGTTTTTTTAAATTCCCATATCTAAGTAAGGCCGTCACTTCGATCATCTGTCGTCTTCCAAGTTGTAGATCATACATGTACATCAGTGCATTTGTCGAAATTAAGGATTAGGGACCATTCTCTCTGCGAATGCAGCCTAGACGACGGTTCTCCAGATCATATATTCTTTAATAGTTCGAGAAACAGATTCTCCCTTTTTGATGTCCTCCCTCCTTAATTAGTGAATAATAATCCTTTAATTTTACATGTCTTGTCATTATTTATTAAAATTAACGCAATCAAATTTTTAATCAGAGTGTCTATTTCTTATTCGATATGTATCTAAGTTTGCCTATATGTATATTTGTGGGAAACAAACGATAACTCGGTCTGAACACAAATTAAATTATCTTTGTTTTCAAATTTCATTTCTAAATCGGTCTCCTTCGTTTATGACACATATGCCACAAACAGCGCACACTCTGTATTTACATGACATTGAAGGAATTGTGTATTGCTTACACGCGGCGACATAAATTAAAGAAAAAGTAAAGTGAAATCTAGAAAGTAAAGATTATAGGTATAATTCCATTTACACACAGAGTTGCTGTTTATAAAAATGATATTCGAATTTCTCTGTACTGCGCTATGCGCCAACTCATTTTGAAGAAGTGAGTTAACACATCCAGCGCAGTGAACTGAGTTGGCGCAACTGCGCGGCGCAGCGCAGTGTTACACATCTCTATTTAGGATTGAGTACAAACACATGTGTTATACCATGTTTAGGCTATTTAATTTAAACAGTACTGTAATAAATCTAATACTTAGTACTACATAAAGTGTTTTTGCATTTAAAAGTCCCTGCTACTGGTCGATAAACTAACACGGTTTACAGTATAATAGGTAACATAAATTGGAGTTGGCAAACTCTACCAAACGTCATTAGTGTCAACTGTCAATGCTGTAATTTGATTGTCAATTTAGAATAAGAAAATTCATGAGAAAAACCACGATCGAATGAAAAGTAAAGAATAATAACTATTAAAAGAATTGTACGCTATTTTTTATATATATGTAGCTTATGCGAGCAATGTTAAAATTTTACAAGAATTAATAAAAGAAGCAAAATTATAATGGCTGACAGAGATCTTTCCATGGGTCCCCGTGAAGGTGTAACCTATCCTATGAGAGTTCAGTATTGTGGAAACTGTTCTATGCCAATAGAATATTGTGAATATTATCCTGAATATGATAAATGCAAACAATGGCTTGAAAAACACCTACCAACAGAGTTTGAGAAAGTGAAAATAGGTAAGAATTTTTTTATCGCCGATATCACTAAAAGTATAGGTTAGATCTAAAGCCATAAAATCGCCTCTCGTTTTCATCGATTCAATTTTATAATGTGATATGTCATTTAATATTATAGATGAAGAAGAGAACGCAGGTGGAGAAGAGGAAAAGAAACGGCAAAAACGCGGTGGCAAAGGAATGTTAAAATCAAAGAAAAAAGAAGATGTCCCTAAGTTAGTGCAAGTGTCGCGTGCACCCCGTGGTAAGAAGAAATCTGTCACTGTTGTCTCTGGATTGAGTACTTTTGGTAAGTTATACTTCATTTTAAACTTTTCCATAATTTTCTCTACTAAAAAACTACATGGCCTTTTCGTTTTCAACCGAACATAGCCTTTACTATCAGAGCAATACACTTAAATACATAGGGTACAAGAAAATCAGTATTTTAACCACACAAATGCTTCTGGCCATAAGGAAATGAGTGTACAAGTTGTAAGAAGGATGAATAGAAATGCAACTATTTTACATGATTTACTAAACAAAATACTACTACTACTACTACTAGTACTAGTACTTATACTTGTACTCTTATGTTGTTGTTAATGACATTAATAAATCTAGGGATACATATTGGATATTATGGGTTTATATACACATTATTGTAAAAATTTCAAAATTTTGAGATGGCTCCTTTTACAAATTTTTCTATTAGCTGATACATACAATATTTGCCAGTTATTATGTTTATAAATAACAAAATAAACCATAGCCTAGACATCTAAGTAAAGTTAAACACGTGAGAAATTATGAAATTATTTTAAACTTTTTTTGGATTTTTCATATGCTTTCTTTTCATATGTTTTTTTTAAATTATGAAGTAGAAACACACAATCCAACTGATGTTAAGTGATCACTGCAGCCCATAGATATAGCTCAGTAGGGCCACTGTTCTGATGATAAGTTGTTAGTCCTGAATATTGTTTAGAAAAACCTTTGGAGGCAACCATAACCTTCGAAATGGAATACAGCAGCACAAACACTCATGCTTCTTGCAGAGATGCAATGATGCAATTGTGGTCAAATCTTACATAGGTATTTCTAGTGAAACAACAATGTTTACTCTACTATTATACAGATGATTATAGTAAACTGAGTAAATTATTCATTCATCATTCAATCAATCATTCATATATTAATTAATATTTAGCTTATTTTTAACACAATGGGAGTCTAATCAAAACTTTTTTCTGTTTCTAGATATTGATTTGAAAGTGGCAGCAAAATTCTTCGGCACAAAGTTTGCCTGTGGATCCTCTGTTACAGGGGATGATGAGATAGTTATACAGGGTGATGTTAAAGATGATCTGTTTGATATTATTCCTGAAAAATGGCCTGAGGTAAGACAAAATATGTACATTGTTAGTGTTCTTAAAAGAAATATAATCTGTCCCAGAGATATGCTAATTCTAATTTATACTAACATATTGACTGGCCATTTTACTGAGGATTTTTCTCATGTCACTGACTATTATATCAGTTCTTTTTTTTTCGAACTGACTACGCTATTGACCTAGCAAGATCTTAACAGCTTCACCGGACTACTAAGGCGAGTGCTTAAGGTACTCAGCCGATTTTATTTGGGCAACTAGCTCAAGGGCGCACAACATACCTTGGCTTGGGCTGTTGCCTGATACATGCAATTTGCAACCTTTCTGAGCTAACCTAAGCTAACTAACTATTCATACATATATGAGTTGCTGAAACATATATGTGTACCAAGCATACATACCTCAACAACTCTATATAATTCGATAATTTTCTTAACTATTTAAGTTTTATAAGGGAAAAAGTAAAACCCTTCCACTTTTATGTGTAAGCGTGTATGCGTGCACGTGTGTGGAGGTGATATGTGTAATGTTGTCGCAGTGATGTAAGATTTTGTATCACAGTATCGCGCGAGCAGCGCACTCAAGGTATCCACGCCGAGGGAACGGAACTAGACTTTAGCTGCTGCCGAGGCTATTATATCAGCTATTAATGGTTTACTTTTAACATTTGCTTCAAGAATGACCCAGGTTTAGTATGAAGAGGCTAGGGCACGTAATGTTTTGTGACAATCTTCTTATATGTTCATTCGATCTTTTGGGCTTGACGGAGAAGGAGTCTGCTTTCAAATTGTTCGATAATTTTGTCAAGCATGTGATTGTTAATCTTAAGACATTTAACCGATTTTCAAATCACAACTCTCTGACTTGCATCTAAATCAGTTTGAAATGACCACGACTCTCTAACTTGCATCTAAATCATGACTGACAAATCTTGGTGACTTTTATATAATGCTCATGCAACACGTCAAGGGAAAGAGTAGTGAATCTATGAAATTGCGATCACCTCTCCTTCACTTTATATTGCTAAATCCAATTGATGTCTGTAGGAAACCAACAAAATTGAAAGAAAAAGAAGCTACTATTTGTTGTTTCATTGTTTGTGAAAAAAGCTCATCATGAGTTTACTAGAGACCGCTCTGCAATGTTTGGCCCTGAAAACACAAGTTAACTAGTGACTGGTCAACAATATGTTAATAAATGGGTAATTCAATAATCTATAAAAGGATTATATTTGTGGGAACACATAAGGCAGTCATAAGGAGTTATATATAAGAAAGTTATATTGTACTAAACAGTTAGTTGGCTCGCAGCTCTCTTGCCTATCATTTCATATCCCAGGTGGAACTCTACATATTTATTTAATTACCAAACAAAATGTGTATTGAAATAAGTCATTGTAATGTTGGGGGTTAAATGCCACTAATATAAAGTAGTGAATTATGAATAGACATAGAATATTTTTATATATTAGTGTGTAATATTTGTAATAAGAAGTATGAGTCTGTTCTTAAAAATACTGAGGTGTTATTGACTGTGCTATTCAGTTTTATATGAGTAGTTTAAAGAGCTGAGTATCATATAATAGTGTATTTTCTCATTACATCATGATTCTAATGGATTACTTCAATAATTTATTTAAAAAAATTTTGTTTGTCAAGAGAGATACTTATATTAACTTCATATAGATGTTAGAATATGAATAATATTGGCAAAGTGTAAACCAGCAGACCGAATAATATGCCGGTAGTCTTAAACTTATTGCCCTGCAGACAATATATACATAAATATAAACACAGTCAAAATATGTTATAACGACATCGAAAGGACTACTCAATGTAGTAGTAAAACCGATATTTTCAAGATATGGCATTCAACCGGGACCTTTGTTCTGGGTCTATATAACTGGTATGTTGCTTCAAACAATGTAGCCATATACGGTTTTGACTGAATAATATAAATAATAATATACATAAATGTCTTGTTACATGAAAATATAGTTTAGATAATGGAAGACAAGGCACATAAATATTATAAGATACTTGAGTTTTTAAGATATTTCTTTGTTACAGATTGATGAAGATAGTATTGAAGATTTGGGTGACCAAAAGAGATAGTCACAACTGACTATTGTTATTAGTGAAATGATATTGTGATGATGCTATATTTCTTTTATTTTTAATGAAAGTATTTTTTTCAATATCAAACATTTGTAATAATTATCATGAAACATTAAGTACTGTTTATATATGTTTAAAGTCTTACAGTGTTTTTAAATAATTACATTCTTTTATATGTGATTTTAAAGGCACTATTGCCATCTCCAGTCATTAATGCTATAAACGCCATGTTTAAAGGCGTTAATAAAAGAGAATATAACTGAATATTGAAATACAGCATTGTCAGTGCTTATTTATTTCATGAGTTTCCAACTTATAAAAAATAAATAAAAATTAAATGTGTTCATTTTTTTAATTCATTGTACAAGTTCCATAATTTATGATTAGGCTTTGTTGTATGTAATATGCTTTAATCATCGATATAATAAAACATAAAAGTAAAAAGAGTGGGTACTTACGTATTAAATGCACCACGCTCGCCGACCGCTGCCAGAGCGGGCTTGCGTAATCTTTTTTCAGAAGTGTAACCTAACCAAACCGAGATAAAACTGTTTTGTTTTAACCTAAAAATCATCAAGTTGCTAATATACTAAAGGCCTAACCTAACCTTCCGATTTATTTTTCTCAATTTTCCCGTCTTATTATTGGGCATGTTAGGTTAGGTTATAGACTTGTGAAGTAAAGATAACGCGAGCCGGCCGCGACAGCGATCGGCGAGCGTGGTGCATTTAATACGTAAGTACCAAAGGATCGTTAATGTATACATTCTAGAGCAAGGATCTTTATACTTTTCTGGTAAGGACAATATGGAACCAAATGAGGAACAATTGCAGGCCACAGATTCATGTATTGGCTAGTTGACACTATTGACAATTGGCATATTTTATGAACTGTCAAAATACGATTTCGTGATTTTGTAGGGTAGTAGCAACCAGTGAAGTCATTTATTCGCCAGCTCAATTGACTAACCATTAATTGATTGCCAAGCTGCTAAAAATCTATTTTGCAGCTAGTTTTAAGCTTGAAATAAAGTCTATCCTAGGGAAATTGTGTCCTGAAATTATTGATTAAAGGTGTCAACTACGTAATTGAATCTTATCATATTAGTAATGCAGGAAGCATTATGGATGTGTGTATTATGGACATAAAGTATATTGTGTTATGTATTAAGAAGGAATAGTATAACAGATTTTACTTTTACATACATAAAAATGTTCCCGCTCGCTGTACTTAGTATTGCTGTCTCGTGTATTTCTATTTACTTAATGACATATATAAGTATGTAAAGTCAGTTTTGGTAGTAATTTTACGAAATAGTTTGCTATATCGCGGGCCGCACAAATTCATGTTACGGGTCACGTGCGGCTCACGGATCGCATTTTTGAGGACCACGGATTTAGGCCATACTTTAACTACGGTTGAAGTATTTTCGATTGGCCACATGTACGTCCAAAACAAATATTTTAAAAAACGCTCATACTGTTTAATTTCTATTCATTAATAAGGAAGCCCTGGCCACTGATTCGGCTGGTTTGTATGGAAGAAAATCAGTTTGGTAAACACGCACTGTTATATGCAAAAAGTATATGTAATGCCTATAAAAATATTAATTCTAAGGGTACATATACAACAAAAACAAGCTGCAATATTTATTTTCTGAAGATACAGGCGTAGCTACTGCTGTATCAATGATAAGCGGCAATAATTGTGTGAGCGTTATACTGTAAATATACATAAGATTGTTACCCACAGTCTCAAAATTCTACTACTAAGGGTGTCGTAATGAATTAATAAAGAAAACATGGTAATAGCGATAGTGGATATTCTTAGGTCTTAGCGATTTCTAGGTCGCAAGTCGTGGAAAGCGTACAAAATTCAGCAGTAAACGCAACTCTCTCCCTTTTAAAAATATTGATACCTTACCTCTTTAAAACTTGCTACGCCACTGTATTTAGTACTAGCTTCTGCCCGCGAACGAATTTACTTTGAGCTGCTAACAAGCAGCGGACGTTATCAAAAGGAAAAAGACCCCGATTTAAAAAAAATCTTCATTGGTGCTCCGCTCCTATTGGTCTTAGCATGAGGATATATTATAGCCTATAGCCTTCCTCGATAAATGAGCTACCTAACACTGAAAGAATTTTCACTGAAAGACAGTAAGTCGTTCCTGAAATTAGCGCGTTCAAGCAAACAAACTTTTCATCTTTATAATATTAGTACCTATAGATACAATCATAATTGGGCTTCCATACTGGGACGTCTTTTTGTTCCAATTTCAGCTCAGATAGGTCGCGAATTGCATGTATCAGGCAACAGCTCAAGCCGAGGTGTGCCGTACACCCTTGAGCTAGTTGTCAAATAAAATCGGCTGAGTGCCTTAAGCCCTCGCCTTAGTAGTCCGGTGAAGCTGTTAAGACCTTGTAGGCAGTTCGAAAAAAAAGCTCCAATTTCAAGTACACACATCAAAAAAGTCTAAGCAACATGCGTGATATTACAAATTTTACCATTTATATTAATTAATTTCTAAGTATTTACTCAAACAAAGTGCGTAGGTAAGTAAACTTTTTTGTTATTGATGACATACTGGCTGGTTGTAAAAAAAAAATTTGATTATGTTTTGTTTTTTCATAAAATTCAAATGACTGCGAATTTGTTTGAATTTAAGTGCGTTTTAATTGCTACGTTTAGTCTTGATTTTATAATTTTACCAACCATTTAAATAAAGTTAGCGACGAAATTGAATTGTTAGATATTCTTTACGTCATGAAGCGACGTCATTTGATGGCAGATGAAATGCAAAGAGCTGTAGGGATGTTGCAAGCGGGAAGTAATCAATCTCAGGTATCTCGACATTTTGGCATTATTTGTCGTCTTTGGCAGCGCTAAAATAATACAGGAGAACCCGTTGAATAGCATCCAGGCCGTAAAAGGAGTACAACCACTCGGCAAGACCGGTACATACAACTGACTGCAAGACGCCAGCCGATGTTAACCGCTCGAGAGATAAGTTTGAGGCTACAAATTTCAAGTGGTGTTGATGTAAGTCCTCAAACTGTGCGAAATCGACTGCATGAGTACGGCCTACGAGCTCGACGCCCAATCAGGTGCCCACCGATACGTCACGGGAATCGCGCTCGTCGATATCAATGGTGTAGAGAACGCATAACATGGACCCAGGAACAATGGGATAAAATTATGTTTTCCGATGAGTCGCGATTCGGGTTTAAGCCTGATACAAGAAGGGTGCGAGTGTATCGTCGGCCCGGAAATACTGAAAGGCTCAGGTGCGTTCAGGAAGTTCATCCATACAGCGGCTCAACAGTTATGTTATGGGCGGGTATTATGAAGAACAGGCGAACTGAGCTCGTTTTTGTAAATGGAAACATGAATGCTGAAAATTACATTAAGGATATTCTCAGACCTTATGTCTACCCATTTGCACAAACCTTTGGCTCCGATTTTAGGTTAATGCATGACAATGCGCGTTCACATACAGCTCGGCGGCCCAGTGAATACTTTGCAACGGAGAACATCCGGGTATTGCCCTGGCCTGCACAATCGCCAGATCTCAATCCCATCGAGCACGCATGGGACATGCTCCAGAGACGTGTTTTGAAGGACTTGGACGGAGCGACAACAACCCAACAGCTGAAGGATTTGCTACAATTCCATTGGGAGCGAATACCGCAAGATGACATAAACAGTCTCATTAATTCAATGAATAATCGTTGCCGACAAGTTCTGAATAGCAGAGGAGCCCATACTTTGTATTAAATTGTTCTATTCTTTCACAATAAATACATTTTCTTTAGAAATTTCATTTTGTAAGAAAAAAGTTTAGTTTCTTATGTATCTTAGTTTCTACAGTATATTCTAATATTGTTCATTTCTGTTATTAAAAGAACTTATAAAGACAACAGCTGTTATTTTTACATCATAGAACCCTAAAGATATTATTTTAAAAATAAAATACAACGTCATAATGTGAAGAACCATCCTAAAATTTAAATTAGTACATGTTGCTTAGACTTTTTTGATGAATGTATTTTAGCAATCAACAGAATTTTATCGATTGTCGAGTATTACATAGAACAATTTAAATATTTCAAATGTACAGATCTAAATATTGAATTCTCTTCATGTTATTAAAATAATAAACACTATATGTATATTCAATTTAGGCTCAGAGAAGGCACTTACGAACGTCAAAACTCCACCCCTGAGTGGAAAAACATCACAATCACGATTGTCTGTTTTGGTATTCTATTCTTGCCAAAGTTTACCATTATTTTAATACCTAATTTAGTACTAACTCTCTAATAGTGTAAAGTGTCCATCAGTATTTAGTGCTTATTAGATAAGTCCGGGATTATCGAAATTATCCAGACAAATTATCTTGATTTATTGAAATTAAATATAGTGTATGAATACATTTTGAAGTAGTGGCGGCTCAATGAGAGCCTATTCGGATCCTTTGTTAACTGACTTAGGTTCGAGTCCCAACAATGCAGCTATCGGTGAAGAAAAAGATCATGAAGAAACCATAGCATCGTGGTAGGATATTTTCTAATGCTACCCACACTCAAGTAGAAAATCTGTCGCCAATCACCTGTAGGTATATTCCGGTAGCTGCATTTGAGAGCCAATTCCTCTTAAGCTTAGGTTTCTTACTATTTTCTACCACATCGTCACTGAACATCTGTTACAATGGTGATTGAAAACAAAACTATCCATACTAAAGTTATAAATGCGAAAGTGATTTTGCTCGCTTTGTCACGCCTTAACTACTAAAACGATCATCATGTAATTTTGCATACTCGTTGTCAGAAGTACAAAAGAGTACATAAAGTACCCTTCATCACTAAAAAAATTACTGTTCCCGAGCGAAGCCTAAGCCGCGGGTAATAGCTAATAAACAATGAAAAAAAAAGAAACGTAATTATGTTGTTAATTTAATGTTAATAAATACAATAACATTGACACAAACAGTCGTATTTAACGCCTTGGTACAATTATCGATTTTCTTAAATAAATTTTTCATCATTAAAAAATATAATATAGAGCAGTAACAAACATAAACTTATTTTTACATTATTATTACACATGCATTGTGTTTACAGTGATCCAAACGAAAACTATTTATATGGGATTCCGTAAGTTAATTGAAGAACCGACACGTATGTATCACAAAAATCGTATTTTCATGAAAAATGTGTTTTATGAAATTATTCTTTTAGAATTTGAATGTTGAATAATTTTACTACTACATAAAAAAAACAGCCTTTTGTTTTGTGACATTTTGTACTAAAGAAAAAAGTGAGAAGTAACATGAAAATACATAAAATTACGGATAAATATCACGTTAAAAGTATAGAGATAAACAGTTCTCCAATTCATTGTCATTAATAAAACAGGTTATATAAATAAAATAGTGCTACTGTAATTACCTTAATTTACAATTATACATTTCATTTGCTATATTTATCTATTTATTTTATATAGGTGAAAAAAATCTAAATTCATCATCATTTTCTAAAGAGGTTTTTAAATTAGTATGACGAGCAAAACATATAGTTTTGCAAGAATATAGACGTTATAAGAATTAAACGTTTAAAATTTGCCGATTTTTACTATGCACTTGATGACACACTGTTATTAAAAAACATTATTAATTTATTATTTATTTAAAATTAATAAAATCGTTGCGGTTTTTGTCAATTGGCCGCCGCGCTCTTTGTATTTTTACCAACAGCAATGTATTTCAGTTACAGTTGTTAAGTAAGTTTGTGTTGTAATGCTACTTGGACCGAATTGTTCTAAATTAGAACAGTATTTATATCAGAAATAGGCTTAAATTAATGTAAAATAGTACAGTATAAGTGATTTAAAACGTATTGTTGGTCTGTCTACACTAAATAAATTTTCGTTGATTTATGCAAATCTGAAGAGATTATTATTTTTGGCATTTTCATTTGAAAATTTGAATAAAATACAAAATGTTTGAAATAAAAGGAAATTAAGTATAGATATCGATTTCATAGCTTTTGCTAAAATATATTTTGTGTAAGACAATTTTCCAGTAATTGTACTTGCGATTATTTTTTTTATCGTAGCTCGGCAAAATGACTGTACTGTGCCTGATGGTGAGCACAGTACAATCCAAAAACAATGGCGACTGCCGAGAGACATAATATAGATAGATAATATATATAGATAGTCACAAAATGTGTTAGAAAAGCATATAACAAAAATTACGTCGACTGAAATATGCCCGTTGTTATAACTATAATAATCGGACTCTTTTGTCGGACAATCTAATGATAGATTACTGCAAAGTCAATAAGAAATGTCTAGTTTTAATCTGAGTGAGTTATTCATCTGATAAGTAAAAAAAATTACAAATGTTATGAAAGGTCTTTCTTTTATAATGCAGTTGAAATCTTTCTTTTGAAATATATCTTGGTTATAAAAATTACTGAGCCCCAGCTCTTTGGATTGTCTATCCTAGGCAATGAGTGTTTCTCGACAATATCGCATGGTAATATAATTTCCAATGCTCGCCTCGCTAGCTTAACTTGAGTGCGATCCCTCACGTTATCTATGTGAAACACCTAAAGGTTTGTTCAGGTAGAAGCTCTCTTTAGGCTTTGCATGTTACCATAGTCAGCAACATCGGAATAAAACGTCAGATAATATTTTGGTAAAACTCTAAAGAATAAAAAAGAAAATTCTTACGCGATATGGCCACTTGGTCACGCTTGTAACTTAAAATAATATCTGAACCGCAACTCGCTTTGTACTAACTTTGTGGAGTAACCTTGTGTAACTTATTCAATGTCGACAGTCGATAAATATTTACGTGAGAGGATTTTTTATAAGGACGTTATATCATATATAACGCATTAGTTTCAATAACTATCTATTATTTTTATATATGTATGAAAACAATATATTTTGAAATTAATATGAGACAAATTTGTTTGTTACTACAACTACTACGTTATTAATTATTATTCCATGCTAATTGGTACCTACCCGTGATTTCATCCGCGTGGAATTTAGCCAAAAAGTTTTTGTTCAATGTAAAGACGCATGGGACGCGTTCGTATTATTTATGGGGCATTGTTTTTTTAGTTTATTATATTTCAGTTTAACCCTATATTTTCTAAAATAAATGTAGTCTAAGTTACTTGTTATAACACCAGCGTAGCTGAGGAAACTTACCGGAACAAACAGACAGAGAAAAGTTTAATAATAGTTTTCTTTGTTATCAATATTTATATACTTTTATTTTCATTTAGCAAATATTTTTTCTATTTTACATTTTACAAATATTTTACATTACAGACACTTCAATTTTATTTCTTTTTATAAATCATATATTACTATGATTAGTATGAGTATTGTAAAAAAACGGTTCTTATATTCAAGTTAGTGTTCAGCGAAGTGCTTTTTCTTTAATATTGTAATGTTCTTAAATGTATGTGCAGTTACGATTTATTTGGTCTTATAAAATGAATATCTTAGTAAAACATGTTATTATGTTATTTAATGTAAATTTAACCAAAACATTTTATTCACAAGAAAAATCTAATAAGACAAAATGATAAACGTCTAATTAAAATTTTTAATTATTTCGATACTTTCTTAAATATAAGTTTTATTTCTTATATAATTTACACTTTTTGTTGCTTTTAATATATTGAGTATTTATTCATTTATTAGCCATTTTCGCATTTTCAATCTGAAGCATTTGCTTCGTCTAATACGAAGCACCAAGTAAAAATTAAATAACAAATACAAAGCATTGATAAAAGCAAAAAAGAATCTTGGAAAAAACAGTGACTTGAGGGAACATACCTTAATGATGAGGATATAACCTTTATTATAGAAAATTTAAATGATAAATCACATGCTTAGGGCTGGAAATAAAACGTATGAAAAGAAATCACAATTTTTCGAATTAAATCATAAGAATCTATTTTTTTTGCTATTGAAGGAAAAAGATTCACTAATTAAATGGAACTAGACTTCATTCATGTGTTAAATTTTGGTAAGTTGAGTAATTTATATTGTTCTTCTTCCACTCAACTTGCCTTTCATTAATATTCATATACTTATCTACTGTAGATATTGTACGTGTCTTTAACTATATTTTTATATAGTTTGGAATGTGTAATTTATCTATGGTGTTTTAGTCTTTTGAAATACTACATTTGGATAAGGCGTAAGGAGCGCACCACCAACTAGTAGGTCTAAGTAAAATATTCATCTGACTTGCTCGTCGATTAACGTAGAACAAAACACTAGGCTTCACGTTTTCTTCGTTCACTTCATGCTCAATAATGTTCACACGATATTTTCTTCTCTTACACTCTCCTGTATCATCTCCGTATTTATACCTTTCAGATACATTTAATTCCCCACGTAATTTATAAAGGCCTTCTTCAGTTTTCTTCTACTCTTATATCCGTCCACCTTTATACTTAAAACTACGCTGTTCAAACAATTTCATCGCTTTTAGTAACACCCATACCACATTAACCTATTATTATTTTATTATTCAATTTCCTTGTCGTTAAGCTTCCTCGGGTATACTAATTCCTTGAAAAGACAGCGTATGATACACAGTCCCATAGTATGACACATTTATTCACCACAGTTTCTAAAGACAAAAATTACTATAGGCCGATACAAGACTAAAAATTGAACACGTATATAAGTATTACCTACTCTCTAGAGGTGTGTAAATTGTGCTTGGATAACGGCACTCATCTCGAATAAGATTGTAATTTTTGGTACATTAAAATTTCCTAATGTAGTTCTAATCAATTTGAGATTACTTAAATATAACTTTGTAATTTATAAGTAACAAATTTACATTTTATACAAAATCATACTATAACATTTCTAATTTTCGCTCTTAAATGATAAAAATAACCAATGTTCATTAGCAATTGTTCAATGTGCTACAACATAACTCTGTTGTCCGAGTACTCATTTCTATTACTTTATTGTAGGAATATGCCAATAGTGTTCGAATCGAATCTAAAATAATGGTAATCCACTTTAATTTGAATTTAAGTTCTGCTATTCTCGGAAACGACTTACTGTAGAGTAATAAGTATAATGGACTCTAGTCCATCTAAGATATCTTTATATGTATCTCAGATGTTTAGTTTACCCTAATCCGATCTATCTTAACTTTGAAATTAAGGCTATGTTCACACGACAAGCGCTTACCGCGCGTCTAGCGCGCGCAAAATTTTTTGTATAGTGTTCACATAATGCTGGTTTGTCAGGCGTTGAACGTGCATTGCCTCGGCCCTGGTTCAGTTTCTTCTACATTTGTCCGTTATCCGCGTCAAAAGCACGCGCTCATGTGAACGGTAACGTAGAAAACCAATGATCTCAAAGCGTGCGTTGACGCGCGCTAACAACTGTCGAACGTCAGCGCAGCGTTTAACGCGCGCTTTATGAAAACGCGCGTTAGCATGTGTATGCCCTAAATAAAATGTATGCAGTTGTAAACGCACGTTATCAAAACGCGCGTTAAACGCTTGTTATGTGAAAATAGCCTAAATATCGTATGTAAAAAAGTATCCTGTATTATTTTTACTTTGAAATATCTGAATATTCGCACATCAGTTAAACGGTATAAATAGAAAAATATAGACCTTTAAAATGAAAAACTAAAACTAATTTATTTTATATAAATATGTATGGTGATAGGTAGGTACGGTAGTGAATAACTGATACAATAGATAATTAGGTAATTTCCATGATTATTTTTGTGCCATCCATATTTGTGATAAAATATACATTAGGACTTATTATAATTCTGAAACCTAACTGATCAAATAGGTTAGTAAAAGTACTCTAAGAATAACTATAGTAAAAGCTACGAACTACGCTGCAACCATTATTTTATACATCTATAATACTGTCATGTTTTTTGTCGGAAGCTTTGAGTTTCTCCTGCATTTGAGTCAGCATATCTTGCATGCGCCTTATCTGGAACAAATTTATGACATACGTCAAAAACAAGTTATATTGTCTATAAGTACTTACATATTTTAAAAATTATATTTGCTAAATAAATAAATTCTACTGTTCGTCCATTAACACCTTTTCAAGAGAAATAGTACAAGTATATTTAAAGCGATGAAAAGACCAAGAAGGTATATAAATCAATAAAATCCAACACTTTGGTGTATGTAATTTCACAAAGTTAATCTATGGAAAACCAAAGGATTGTATACATTAATGTATTTCGTGATCTCTCTCAGCAAAAATAAATTATAATATATGTATTATGTAAACCCAAAAAACGTAATTTACATTATTAACCCTTTAACATCTTAGGTATTCTTATCTAGGTTATAACCTACTTTTACATAAACTCATTTCTGTTTGATACGTTGTTTGAATATAAGTACTTTATTTATAGTCTGTAGTTACTTTTTTAATAGAGTCATTGATTTTTACCACAGGAAGTATTACATCGTGATAATACTACACAATAAAAAATACTGAATACATGAATTATGTCATCTTGTTAATATAAAAAAACCCGTGTTAGAATTATAGTCAACAAGTTAGAATGCACAGTTACCTCCTCATCTTTTTGCAATAATAGACGATCTGTATCTGTAATGACAACATCGTTGTTATTTCCCATGGAATCTCTTTTCAATTTCCTGCAACAAATGTTGCGATTTAGAAAAAAATAATTTTCCCGAACTCTCACCAAATTCATGTGCATGCATCAGAATATAAGAGTTGCTATAGTTCTATATTTTCATAATACAAAAAGTTTTTGTAATATATGCGTATAACGCATTCCATTGAAGGATGGAGTAGTTTCTGAACACAAATATGTTTTCTAATTGTTCGGGTTGAAGAAAATATGATGTGTGTAGAACTTTTCAAACGGAACGAACGCATAAAATTCAAACGTAAAATGAATATACAAATATATCTACATTCGCAAATACATCTTGTTAAGCCCTAAAGGTATAGAGCTTGATTATGTATTGAACGTATTATGTTATATACATAACTAGCTTCTGCATGCGACTTCGTCCGCGTGGATTCATTGGTGCTGCTCTGCGCTCCTATTGATCTTAGCGTGATGATATATATATATATAATAGGTCTTTACCTATGAAATTGCCATTCTGCAGTACTGGCTATTTCAAATCAAAATAATTTTTGTTTGGCTAAGAATTCTAATTTCAAATTAATTTTATTTTAAAAACATGGGATTCTTTTCCAATAGTAGTCATTTGTTTACTGATTAGTGTTACATTTTCATCGCATTTCAATCTTTTTTGTCATCATGGATACGTTAAAAATTCGAGTAATTATGGAATATGAGTACCGTCGTGGCAGCAACGCGGCACAAACGGCACGCAACATCAACGATGTTTACGGAGCTAACACTATAAACCAACGCACCACCTGTTATTGGTTTGCTCGCTTCCGTTCTGGGAATTTCGACCTGAAAAATGAACCTCGCGGTCGTCCGAAGACTTTGGTCGACAATGACGAATTAAAGGCGATTGTGGAAGCTGATGATACGCAATCTACGGCTGAATTAGCAGCAGCTTTCGACGTTAGCGTCAAAACAATATTGGTCCATTTGCGTCAAATTGGCAAGGTAAAAAAGCTTGATAAATGGGTGCCCCACGAACTCAATGATCGCCAGCACGAAGTACGCGTCGAGACGTGCCTTGCACTGCTCAACAGACACACAAATGAAGAAATTTTGAACCGCATTGTTACCTGCGATTAAAAATGGATTCTGTTTGATAACCGCAAGCGCTCAGCAAGTTGGTTGGATCCTGGTTCAGCACCTAAACAATGCCCTAAACGAAAACTTACCCCTAGAAAAGTGATGGTCACTGTTTGGTGGTCAAGCGCCGGTGTGATTCATCACAGCTTTTTACCAAACGGGGTGAGCATTACTGCAGATGTGTACTGTGAAGAACTGAACACAATGATGGAGAAGCTGGCACATCTCCAACCAGCATTGGTCAATCGCTCGTCTCCGCTGCTCCTACACGACAACGCTCGACCTCATACTGCACAGCAGACGGTCTCCAAGTTGCAAGAACTGGGGTTGGAAGTTCTCCGTCATCCGCCCTACTCACCAGACCTTGCGCCTACAGACTACTACTTTTTCCAGAATTTGGATAACTCCTTGGCGGGAAAAAAATTCAATACCCGAGAGGCAGTACAAAATGCCTTTGAAGAATTTTTTGCCTCCCGTCCAGCTGATTTCTTTAAGAAGGGCATCAATAAACTGCCACTGCGTTGGCAAAGATGCATTGATTGCATGGGTGATTACTTCGATTAATACAAATAAAAAATACATGAAAAAAATTCGTTTAAATTTTTTCATACAAAACGGCAATTTCATAGGTAAAGACCTAATATATATATATAGATATATATTCTTCGTCAATAAATGAACTATATAACACTGAAAATATTTTTCAAATCGGACCAGTAGTTCCTAAGATTATCGCGTTCAACCAAACAAACAAACCCTCCAGCTTTAGAATATTAGTATAGACTAGCTGTGCCCGCGACTTCGTCCACGTGGAACCTGATGTACAAAACAATGACTAGTAAAGTCATCTGAACGTATTTAGTCCATTTGCTTATCTACTTTTCTCTCATACTTATTGATAGAGATTGATTTTGATAGAGTGGACCAATTTTAATGAAACAAAGACTAAGTTGCTCCCGAAGATATTCTTATATGATGTTTTATTGTAAACCCACTACTTTAGCAGTGATGCGTGTTCATACAAACAGACAGACAGACAGACATTTCTAAAAATGATTGAAATGTATTCTATTGCTTACTCTTAGACATCTGCAAATTTTTTTTTTACGAAAATCTAAAATGTTCAAACACGTTAGATTTACATTTTTATTATATGTATAGATAGTTGCAAAGCAGTAAATGGAATACCAATATAAGTATAATGATAATATTCCAGGGGGAGTTGTCCATATTAAAGTGTAGGATTCTACCTAGGTTGATACTAGTTTAAACTATATTCTTTACCCTCTTTCTCTCATAGCGTGTTGCGATATTTGTGAAATGCACTGAGCACGGAAGTTCTCGTAATGCACGTCCTGCGTTACATCTTTTAGGTCCTGCATATGTGTCGATATCAGCATGGTCCGCAGTTTCGTGAAGTCCGAGTGTCGAGGATTTTCAACTATATAACAAAACATAACGTTTAGTTAGTTTGTTTAAATATTATACCTTATCAGACCAATATCAAATTTCATTTTACTATAACATCTTTAATAATTATCAATTCTTTGACGTCGCCTGCACCTTCGTCCCGTTAAATATAATAAAATATTACATGTTACTGAAACCGATTGCAGTAAAATATTTCCTTAAATTGAATTATCATATTATATTGTTCAAATTCCATTAAAACGATAATTGAGTCGTTATATTTTAAAATAAGTTAAATCCAATTTAATCCGTTCCTTACATTTTACGTTATTTTTCAAGATCTTCAAATTTTGTACATGTAAAATTTGAACTTCGTTCGTGGTGTATAAAAACAGGTAATTAAATAAAAATAAACATGTTGTATGAACAATTAAAATTGAGTTTAGCTTATTTTGAAATGTAACGACTCAATCTATACTCACACTAACAAAGTATAAATGGTAAAATAACAAACTAACCATCCACAATTCCCCACGGGTACTGACGACCTCTCACGCGCTTCCCTCCGACCTCCAGAACGGTGTCGGACGCTACGACCGCAAAGGGAGCTGCTTCTTTCAACTCCCTGTCTTGTTGCTTAAATTCCTCGTCTTCGTCGCTATCACATTCTGGAAATTGGTAAACCTGTAAAAATAATCAGTTGTACATGTAAGTAACAAATACAATCCAAAATAAGTCGGATTAGTTCGACTGTTATGAAAATGGTAATATTTAAATTTTTTATAAGACACAGGATTAATGTTGTCAGCTCACAGTATAAAAAAAATCGGTATTTATGTTATAAACTATAGTACTAGAAAGAACTAGTAAGTAGAAAAGTACTAGTAGAAGAAAAGAGTACAGTTAGTCATATATATGCGAATTATTTAAATTATGCACTCTGTCCCATTTCACAGTAAAAGTGATTGAGTGAAACGAGGGAAATTGCGGAAACGGTATTAACTTGAGAATGTTTTTAAATAATCCACAAAGTTTTTCAAATATTGATAAATGTTCCTATAGTTTAATATTAGGCGTTCGTTTAATTAGTTAAGTTATTTGAATATTAGGCGTATATATCTAAACACAACAGCACTAAAGTTAAGATACATTTGAAATGGCTATGTCTCAGTTAAGGCGTGTTCAGACAACGCGTTGCTCGACGTACTTTCAAATCCTGCAATAAACCGGAGTTTTCAGTGAAGGAATGAAAATATAGCATCGTGCAACGGCTTTTCCTACTGCACGTCTAAATAGCAGACCTCCTTAAATTGAAAATCTTTCGCCAAGAACATACAGGTGTGTTCCGGCAACTGCACTTAAGAGCCAGTCTTCATCTGTTATGGGTACATATTTTTGATCAAATGGTAAATGGTATAAAAACAGTATAATATGATAAATACTAACTTGTATTTGGTGTTCCTCCAAGTCATTGAGTATTCGTGCCTTCAGACGTTTTACTTCGATAGCTGTTAACGTATCCGCTTTCGCGATGATTACCACTATATTTACTTTACGATGAAGTCGTTTCATCATTTCCAAGTCAACGTGTCGTAAACTAAAAAAGCGATTAATCGTCACAGGTTTTGAATGAATACATATTCTCTATACTTTTTAAAACCAATTATTTTTACAATTCAATTCACTTTACCATTTATTTCATTAGATATTAGTTACAAATAAAATCTCAAACTAGGTGTAATTAGATCTCACTTGGGTTTCTATGTGATATAATATACTTGGGACGTATTACAGTATTATACTAAGTTGTCAATATTAATCTAGAAATGAGCAATGTACAGACAGTCTGTCTGTTAGCTATGGCATTATTGTAAGTTGTGATACTATTTTTTACTATTATGATGATTTGCTTATCTCTTCAAGAAAACAATATATTTTATATTCGATCTTGTCTATTACTGCGTATTAAATTTTTGTTATATTGACAAAAAATAATATCTGTAATTTATACATACTTGTACGTCTCAGTGTAATAGCAATTATCGCTATACTAACCTGATTAATATTATTAGAGAAAATCCAAAGAAACAAACAGTTATGTTTGTTGTAAGTGTATATATACACAAGGCATTATGTGTAATACGTTACTCATATTATGATGCCGGTATATCGTGAATAATAACAATTATGGCAGTGTGATAGATAAACAACATTTCAATGGTTGCTACACTGACTATTCATTGATTAGTTTATTGCTTCTGTTGTAACGGAGATAAAATAAATGCGGTCAATTGGCATTCACAGATTTCTTATTTATAAATAAATGTTCCAAATAATAATACACAAACAATTATTTGATTTATTATATTGAGATATAAAGACATATAAAACGTTTAAATAAACGTATTATTTCAGATATTAATATAAATGCTTAGCTTAAATTGGGTGTGAAGTTTAGACAATTCGCTAGTTTCAAATTATTTGACTATAGTCATTAAACACATTAAGTGTAGGCCATGTTGCGCACTGTGACATGTAGCAGATAGTACAATGGTTTATATAGAATAGAAGCGACAGACGAATGTAACAATGACTATAATTTTGTAATTTACCTATGTGCCCAAGGCGGAACAAAATAGAGGCAGCAATGCACTCTATTGTCTTGCATGTGTCTCCGGTTTAAGCCGCTTTCGTCTGTAAAGTATTGTCGGAATTGTTCATCAATGTACGATGAGCACACTCTCCATGAGTCTTCACAATTTATCGCATCGCCAAAACCTGGGGTATCTACTACTGTTAAACGTAATTTAACTCCACGTTCTTCGATTTCCATAGTTTTCTTTTCAATTGTTGTGGTTTTTTCTATTCGATCTAAAATATAAATAAATATGTATAGCGAAAATCAGTTTCTTTGAGGATCAACATGTAAAAACTACTGAACTATTCAGTGTGGATTTTTGCATAGATGGTTCTACTACTTTTTTGGATTCGATTGACACATTGCTATTATTTATTTTACCCAACAAAGCAGACGGGAATCCGTTATAAATTAATATATCCATGTACTGATTTGATCTATTATAGTTGTATATTTACTTGTTTTCTATTATATAGCTTACCTTGAACATCTGGTATTTTTCTATTTTTATAAAGGTCTCCTAAAAATAAGCTATTAATGAGCGTCGATTTTCCAAGGCCGGATTCTCCAACAACCATCAAAGTGAAGTCGAAACCTCTCTTCACAGATTTACGGTGAACTTGCTCCGGCAATGTCGCAAATCCAATGTAATCGCGCTCGCCACGATCACGTTCTGGGATAAAAGTGTATTATTTCAGATCCATATTTAATCTTAATCCTCAATTAATAAGTAGCTGAAGAAAAAATTGATAGTGCTGAGTTGAAATTGTAAACAGATTAGGTATATTATCTATTGTACGGAAAGACTTAATGTTCCCTGCAATTCGAACGTTAATACGTTGCAATTTATAGCGACTTATGTATGGTTATGTACACTTCATATTGGGTTACTTGTAGGTACACACACATTAATAGAGTGCAAATATGTAGCTGTCAAGTTAAAGGAGGTATGGCGTCGCGTTGCAGCTGGTGCGGCGGAGTGTAACACGACAGGTTCCCTCGACGGCGTCTATCCAGGGACGTTGTTGGCGCGTGCTCACCTTATATTGAGGGCAGCTGGCGGAAGCGACAAACATGTCCACCACAGTACTACAACGAGCGCATCCAATTTAATTGCGTTAACTAGTACGTTGGGTCACTCGGTTAACCACCGTTTAAATAGAATGATCATATTACCTATTAAAATTTGGGACACTTGCGACAGAGTACACATCTTGTATACTGCATGGATCTTTTTATGTTGGTTGGTTAATTGTACGCCTAATTGATTCATGTACATCAGCAATAGCTATCGTCTGTCAATACCTGATGTATGAATATTTCGTCGAAAGCAACTATTTAACTAAATTTATCCAGGTTCGATAAGACTAAAGTGATCTCGATCCAGTCCAACATCATTCCCAAAATGATTTGTGTGTTTATTAATTTTATACAAACATACATTCTCTTCGCTACTCTCAATGACTTGATTTATCTCGTTTTACGTTACGACTTTGTTTGCGTTGCTTATTTTTAGATTATATTTTATGTCCAAACGAAAAAATTAATTGGAAAGAAATATATTATTTGCGTACAAAATTCATTTCATCTTTTGTAGTGCATATAAAAATAGTCATTTTTTTAACTTTAATAACTTCATATCACATGAAGAATCATGATATATTTTTTTAGATAAGGGACAAGTATCTAAGAAGGGATACTAAAAAAAATTGATCAAAATCTATACAATGGCTTTTGAGTGACGCGCACACAACGACAGACCTCTACCATCTATACTAATATTATAAAGAGGTAAAGTTTGTGAGTTTGTAGGGGGTAATATCTGGGGAGTCGGAGAAAAATGGTCGAACGAAAACGTTTCTTACGAACGCTGCCTTAATTATGAGATATATATGATTGAATTCTAGAGAAAAGTTGTAGCTTGATAATGCCTATTACCGCTCAACGAAGTGGGCACGGGTTGGCTAGTTTTATTTATATACTAGCTGTGCCCACGAGTCCGACCGCGTGGAACCTTATATAAAAAAAATCATTGGAATGTTTTAAGTCCATTTACTTATCTACTTTTCTCTGGTACTTACGCGGCGTCGTTATTAAAATTACAATAACTTTTGATAGAGTGGACGAATTTTAATGAAACAAAAACTAAGTTATTCTCGAAGATATACTTTATGATGTTCTTTATCATGAACTTAGTTATTTAGCAGTGATGCGTGTTCATACAAACAGATAGGCAGAAAGATAGCCAGACAAACATTTCAAGAAATGATTAAATTGCATTTTATTACTTATAATTGAAAAGGTACAGACACGTTAGACGTACATTTTTATTATATGTATAGGTATAGATATTATATAAAACAACATAAATCAAATAATTACAAATAGGCAATATTACGAACGAATGTAATATACTTTGTAGAAAGCTTCCATAATCATTAAGAAAGTGGAGAAATATTCCCAAGATCCAAGACTATAAATAATGTTATGTATTGAAGTTTCTTTCGACAGTTTATGTGAATTATAGTACAATGGAACACTATCATGTCATTGAACGATGGTTGTGTGAAAATGACGCATTTTTTTAACTACGACATGGGAAAAATTGTGAAGAATATACATTAATCAATACCACAAACCCTTCACACAATCCATGGTATGTATATGTAATATATTTATTTACATTGTAACTTTTGTAAAACTAAAAAAGAGGTCTTTTTAATACAGGAATAAGTATTTATTTCTTATCATGAACATCATAAAATTCGAATACAAATTATATTTGACTGAATGATTAAAATAATTGTGGTAAATATATCTATTATTAAGTGAAGAAATTTTTATACAATAATATATGGCCAAGTAGTGACAACCTTGACATATCAATGTAACAAATAAGTGGTATTCTTTGCCATATGACCTTACAATAAATTAACGTGGTGACATCAACTTACGAATTTTTATAACCGTTGTAAAAGGATTTTTCTTCTTTATGTCGTCGTCGAACCTGTCAGTATAATTGTTATCCTTATCGTTAATATTTATATCTACGATAGCGAACGAGTCACGCTTTTCCATATCGGAGGAAATTGTAATATCTTATTTATTATTTAAAATAGTTTACAACTCAATTCACAAAAATCTCTCTCACTTGTTTGTTTACCAACAATTCAGTATACACTTATGTTGATTATTTTAGCGGAGGATTTTAACGTAAATAAAGAATATATTTTTTCGCGCAAAGCAGTTTCTCGTGGCGCAGTTCGTAGTAGACTTTTCTACAAGAACGCGCACGTTCGCACTGGGCTCACAGCCCACATTGCGTACATACGACATTCTAGACACCAACGTCATCTCCAACGGTCAGCTTTTCCAATCGTGTTCATGTGTGTGCGTTTTATTACGTCACTTATTAAAAGTAAATTAGCCTCACGTGGAAACGAAAGTAAATTATTTTTTTGATTTTAATATAGGTACATACTTATTGTTTCAGATTTGATTTTTTTACAGACATGGGTTAATAATATTATATATAATTAATATGGTTATATATATAAATGTTAATAATATTAAAAATGGGAGTGTGAGTTTGTTTCATTTTTTTTTCTTCACCGGACTAAAAGTTTCTTTGATAGGCTTTCACGCCTTATATACTCAATCGATCATTATGAAATTTTGCATACACGTCAGGGATACCTATAATAGCACATAAGGTACCTTTCATACAGAAAAAATGTACTGTTCTGAAGTGATAAATCAAATTTACATTAACGCGAGATAGCCTAGTGTTTACTAAAAATGATGAATATATCTATACATTTAATAAATAAGAATGTAAATCTAACGTGTTGTTAGATTTTTGTGAAAAAAATTGTTGCTGGTGTCTCGGAATAATACACATACATTTCAATCGTCATTCTATCAAATTTGTATTTATTGTAATTTTAATGACGACGCGACTTAAGTACGAGAATAAAGTAGATAAGTAAATGGACATTTAGATGATTTTATTAGTCACTGTATTTTTACATAAGGTTCCACGCGAACAGATGCGCGGGCACAGCTATACTTTATAAATTATCATCTCTATATAAAAGATAATTTTTCATGATGATTTGGAGCTATTATATAGGGTACGTAGTATTTTGTATATCAACTACCGTACAAAAAGATTATAGAAAAAGGGGTAAGTATGATGACGGCTATAAATATTTGATCGTTTATTGTGTATATAACTCTATGTTCCCTTACATTATTCAATTTAAAAACAACTACAATGATAACAAATATTAACATTTAACCCTTAAATATATTGAAATATAAAGTATTTTGTGACAGTGACATTTTGTGTATGTAGAATAAATGCTGTAATATTTGAAGATAACCTATTATTATTTTAATGAGGATTTTTAATAAAGTTGATAATTTTCCTCCATTTATTATTGCTATAGCATGGCCATAGCTAGGGCGCGGACATTGTGGGGCAATGCTACCTTAAAATCACAATGCCCTACCTTAAAAATACCAAAAACTAAGATAAATTATTATAATTGAATTGTTGAAGTAAAACTTCTTTATCGACGTAGGGAGGAATTTTAGAGCATGTAAAAACGTATGTAACGTTTTTCGGTTACGCGCCATGTGTATTTCTAAAGGTGCGCTCACAATGATCAGATACCGTTTTTTTTTCCTGTAAAGTTTTAAATATAGTAGATCATTTTTCGAAAAATGATGTCATAAAGAAGTTTCACTTCTTACGTGTGTACACTGATACACGCACGTATTTTTTTGTGCATAATTAGAGATAAAAAAAAAATAGCGCGGAAGAAGTGAAACTTCGTAATGTGGAAATGAAAATAGGAAGGGGTAGAAATTGATTTTTAGTCAAATCATATTGTTTCTTTAAGACAAATTTTATTAACATTGCTTACAATTCACAATTGATCGCATCTTTTAAATATCATTTTCGAGTGGAGAAATATCCAAATCTATAACATTTACAGTGGGATTATGATAACTAAAGTAAGATACGAAATGTTTGATTATTCTTCTCGCTCTGTGTCTTTCTATTCCCGTTGAACGTTTAACGCAAGAGTGCTTACATACCTCCTCCGTGGTAGCGTTAAACGCTTAACGCAACCTTGTTGGAAGTCGTATTAGAAGTTTCACTTCAAAAATTGTAGTGATAAGTATTTAAACTTTTCCGAACATACCACAGTTTGTGACATACGAGGGCAGATCAAATATGATACATTTTTTACTTCCACTCTACCTGTAATCAATGCTGCCCTACGTCATATTCGACTCTAGCTACAGCCCTGCGTTATACAGACTACCAAATTGTTATATCCTGAGTTTTTGGCGGGATCTTGGTCTGTCATGTAGTGGATTTTATTTTTTATTCATAATCTTATGTTACTTGCCTCTATATTGTGTAAAATTGGTGGTGTTTTATGTGATATAGTTTGTTTATTGTGCATAAGTGAAGTGAATGGAAAATAATGCCACGAACCATGAATTCTGAGATACCACAAAAATTCCATGGAAGGTTCTAACAAGATGGCCACCATCTTGTTAGTTCATTGAAATTATATCAAGAAACTTGTAATATTGATAATCACTTGACAATGGCAGTAATAGTCTACTAGAAGACTGGTTGCCAAAATGGAATAGAAGAAGAACTTGAAATACTATTAACTACTCGACAATGGCATTCATTGAAATTATATCAAGAAACTTGTAATATCGATACTCACTTGACAATGGCGGCAATGGTCTACTAGAAGACTGGTTGCCGAAAATGGAATAGAAGAAGAACTTGTAATACTATTAACTACTCGACAATGGCAGTAATAATCTAAAAGATTGGTTGCCAAAAATAAAGTAAAAAAAAATAATTGTATATCCGTATATTGTCTATAGGTATTTTTACATGCGTCGACTACTAAATACGTAATAATTTAAACACAAATACAATGATAACAAATATTAAGATTTAACCCTTATAATATGTTGAAATATAAACTATTTTGTGACAGTGTCATTCTATGTATGTAACATTAAACGTAATATTTGTAGATAAATTATTATTGTAATGAGGATTTTTAATAAAGAATTTTACTTTCCTCCATTTATTATTGTTATACAGACTACCAAATTGTATATCCGTCTGTTGTCTACAGGTATTTTTACATGTGTAGGCTACTAAATACGTAATATAGGTATGCATTATCTGTACGTTCAATTGAGAGCCAGCAGCTACCCATCCGGTGACGCCATTCAAATCTTGTATACGATTCTAACTAAGAATGACGTTCCTCTGGTATGATACAACATACTATTATCATTATTATTACCTTGAATGTTATTATTATAAGATATGTTTAAATAAACTCACCGGTCGTCATCTTCTAAAATTGCAACTGCACAGGAACACGGTTCAGTTAAATTTACGAAGTTCCATAATGAAAATTGATTATGAAATTTTCGTAGTTCTCTTTACGTAAATAGAAAAGTGTAGTAATTGTAGAATGTCATCACCAATATAAAACAAAGTTGATCGATCGATTTTTACAGTAAAGTCACAAACTAAAACCCACTGTTAAAAAAGGCATCTTTAAATTGTTCAATTATGTTTACAAAATTTTACAAAAACTGTTTCGCTATATTTTATTACATGTAATTATTACGTAATAATTCCACTTTTAATTTTATTTACAAAAATATCACTGCAGTTAACTCGAGTTGATACAGAAACTACTCAACTACTCTCTAAACATCTAAAACGTCAGCGAAATAATAGAGTCGCGCGACATCTAAACATAATATTACGTTGCTAATCCTAAATATTGTATAATCAAAAAACAGTAGAAAAATTGAAGATAAATAAAATCACATTGTTTGTGCGCCGTCCTGTGCGTGTGCGTTACGTAATGTGAGGGTCCCGGGTAGAGCTCGCGCCCTTGCACCCTCGCTCTAAGTACCTCCCGTTCCCCTACCCCGGCTCCTGCGCGTAGCAGTGCGCGGGAAAACTGTTAGCTGTAGGGTCTGACTCTCCCGGACTCCTAACACGACGCACGCAGAAGAGGGCGGAGCACCGAAACGACGATCAATAACAGGTTGTATATTGGCAACGCGCGGCGCTTGCGTTACAATAATGCACTCCATCATCTACTATAACATTGATGTGCTTTTCTGGTTTTCGTTGACCTACATACGGTGTTTATGTATCTCGCGCGTTCCAGAAACACTGAAGGTCGCGAAATAAAGATTTTTGAATGGGTTTTACGTGTTCTATGTTATAAATACAAGGCGGTTTGTTAAACTGTTTGTAGTTTTATTTATATTTAACTGGAACAGTTGTATCTGACCGAGTTTAGGTAAACTCAGTTCTCAATTTTTATGAAAATGTAATCACTGCACTAATTGAGCTGCAAGCTATAGAATATGCGTGTATTTTTTATGGTTTATATATTCACATTTTAAAAAATTACTCCGTAATATCCTAAGGTCTTGGTGGTCGAGTGGTTGGAATATCTTTTCAATGTACTTTTCGTTACTTTACGAACGGATTTTTCATTATCCACGTAAATTTACTGAATTGAAGTATCTAGTATATGATGATTAACGATGATATTAATAGTAGTAACACTATCGGTTGACGGTGAAGAAAAATATTGTAAAGTAATCTGCATCCGTGTAATGGTCTTGTACTATCCTCGTGTGTGAAAAAACATCGATAACACTATGATCTCTCGGCTTTTGGAATTGCCAGTATGTCTTGGTCACACTGTTGCCCTTCACTATCAGCCAACAATTATCAATTCAAATTAGTAAATTTACGCGGGTATAAACCCCTATCCTCCATCGAAAAGAGAGCTTTTAGCACAGCAGTGATAAGCTCACAATCAATACTATTATTGTTATATTTAATATCGTAATATAAACAATGTGCACCAAGTACCTTGGAATGGTATGTAAAAATATTTTTTCTATGGGTTGTTTATATTTTTATTTTATTAGTAATATATACTATAATAAAACTGTAGCAAGGTCAAATCTGTACATTAAATATTTTTTGAAAATTTTGATCGGGGTAGACTTTGTTATCGATATAGAAGCCAAAAATAATCTTTTTACAATTTTTGTCTGTCTGTCTGTCTGTCTGTCTGTCTTTCTGTCCCTGTGAACACGCATCACGCTGAAAGTACTGAACCGATTTTAACGAAACTTGACACAGTAATAACTAATATTCCAAGGTTACATTTAGGATACTTTTTCTCCCATAAAACGCAAAAGGCTCTCCAGGAAAACTAAAAACAAAAAATTGTAGTTAACGTAACTAGACTTTTTTGCGACACCTTAGTACAAGAGCCAGCAACGTTGGAAGAACGAGAATTTTAGAAAAGCTGATTCTTTAATATGAAGATATATTATACCCTTCCAAACAGGATTCAGGATACCTGGTAGCCGATTAACGTTGTGTTTTTTAATGCGCATCACACCTTTACAGGTCAAAATTTTGATTTATAATTAATTTTAGGAAAAAAAAAATTCGGTTACATTTTAACGCTATTAAAAACATGAGTTTATCACTGCCAGACAATTTTGTTATTGAAAATAATGTGCCCGATGATATTCTTTATAAATAAAATAATAATTCATTTAAAACCATTTCATTTTTTCCATTGCAATCAACATATTTCATTTTATTAACCATTATGATATTGAGATTTCACCGTGAAAACTGAAAAACAACGATAAAGGTAGACATACGACTTGAGATTGATGTTATCTTGAATACATGCGTCTATAACAGGCGCTTCAACAATTATCGCTATCTTTATCATACATAAAATGGGGTAAACATATCTATGCAGTTGCAGAATTTAGCTCTAAGTTTCTAAACGTTTTTAAAGCATTAGCCGGTTTTAATTGGGGTGTTCACCCATAACATTTAGTCGTTTATACTTCAATATTACACGCAGTCGAATTGACTATGCGAGCCTTCTTTATTATAGTAGTGCTCAGGTTAACCTCTATAAACTTGAAAAAGTCCAAAACCAGGCCATGAGAATTATCGGGGGTTTCATTAAAAGTACTCCAATCTAATGTTATGGAAAGCGAATTGAGCATATGTCCGTTACATCTTAGGAGACAATATTTACCTGGCAAATTCTATTTAAATATAAGTCATTCGAAAAAAACGAACTAACCGATGTATCAGAAGAACTGTCCACCCCTTTCCAATCACTCTATTGGCGTAAAAGAAAAATACCATTATTAGTTTCTATTTTTTCTCAATATAAAAATACTCCAATTCAAATAAATATAAAACATGAAATGTTCACTTTACACACCTGGGTCGATAACATTGATTTACACAATATAATTAAAATAAATGTAGATGGTATTTGGAAGCCAAAGCGTCAATATGATGTTCTTAAAATAAAAGATATTTGTCTTCAATATATAAATAAATATTATCAAAATTTTGTTAAAATATACACTGACGGATCTAAAGCTGGGAATTATTTAGGAGCCGCATTTTTGGAGTCAAATTCCAAAACTTTTATGAAATTTCAAATTGATGAAAATATTTCAATTATGCACACTGAATTGATAGCAATTGCAGAGGCCTTCTCATCTGCTCAATCAACTGAGTCCACTAAGATTGTTATTTTATCCTATTCAAAAAGTGCTCTTCAACACGTAGCTCGATGTACCTCGACTTTTCGAGAAATACCGATAGCCTACACTATTTTGAAGCAATTACTAGATTTCAAAGCAAAGAACAAAGTAATTGTTTTACAATGGATCCCTTCTCATATATGTATAACTGGGAATAAAAGAGCTGATCTTTTAGCAAGAGAAGGATCCTCCGAAGGTGCTCCTATTAATATTTTACCAACTTACTTGGAAGTATGCTCAGTATTTAAAAATAGCTGTTACTCGCATTGGAAGGAATACTTTGATGAGCGTTCTAAAACAAAAGGAATATGGTACAGAAAGATTCAGCCACATCCCTTACGGTCACCATGGATTGATGACAGTACGATTTGCCGTCGGGAAGCAATCACAGGAATGAGATTACGCTCAGGACACATCCCATGTAAAAAGTTCGCCTACCTGATGCGTAAAGTACTATCACCACTCTGCCAGAGTTGTGAGCTCATCGATGATGTACACCACATCCTGGCAGAATGTGTTCGAAGCGAAGATATTAAATCTTGGCTTAATGCTTCTGGTTTGTTCCACACTGGTATGTACAATTCGTTATTGTCTGACCCCATTTCGAAAGATGCTAAAGAATTGTACAAAATTAATATAAGCTATTGTTAAGTTTATTGTCATTCTTATTGTTATATAGTTGTATGTCATTTAGGCGATATAGTCGCTAAGGTGACTAAGCCTTCATTAAAAAAATAATAATAATAATATTAAAATTACAGCTATCTTAACATGGTTAGAACATACTTATTTTATTTACAAAAAAATAGCATCGCGCAAATTATTGTTTATAACAAAAATGTCTGGCAATAATAATTTCATGTTTTAGTAGGGTTTCAAATTTAGTAAAAAACAAAACATTCAAAAATTATATAAAAATCAATATGTTTGCCAGTAAAGGTGCGATATGCAGTAATAAACGCAACGTTTACTGGCAGCCAGGTAGCCCGCACGCTGTTCGGAAGAACATAAAGATATATAAAAAACTGTCTTATAGAAAATTTGTCGAAACCGTTACTAGCTCTTAGACAAATAGTTACAGGCAAGTGACATTTGACGCGTCGTGCTCATATCTTTTTAATATTTATATTTGTCTTCAATACAATGGAGTGTGAAAAAGTTTTAATACAAGTTAAAAATAGCTATGATATCATTCAGTGTTTCATTTATCATTATTTATTTTATAAATATATTTTATCGTTACAATTTAACTCATCAACTTGATATTTTATAATGTAAACTCTACTGACTGTATAGTAAACGTCTACAAAAAAGGGAAAGGAACTTCTTTAGAAACTGGGGGTCCATAGACCTCTAAAGCTTTTTTTCACATTATCGCCAATATATGTAGGTTAGTTTTTATTTTTTATTGAACTCAGTAGATGATGCTACGAACGGGTTGTAGGCTTATTTTAAAAGATTTCTCACATACCATCTGGGTATATGTTTGAGTGAGCCCCTTGATAGTTTGGATTCACAATTGGAAACCGTAGATGTGGCTGCAATAAGGTTTTAGGTATATTAAAATTTTTCGCGTTTAAAAATACAATTGACACCGGTGATAACCGATTTGGTGCAGACGAAGTTGCACGGGTCAGCTAGTATTTTATAAATTGGTGTTTTATGATAACCAAAATGCTCGCTGCTGATAACCAAAAGACAGAAATTTATTCTCAAATGATACTGGGAACATCTCAGGCTAAATGTAGATGGCATATTAATGTCACATTTGAGATTCGCTGACGACATAGTGCTACTGGCAAAAATATCAGAACACCTAAACAAAATGATAAAAGAACTTGCGACAGAAAGTGAAAGAGTAGGTTTAACACTGAATCCGGAAAAAACTAGAGTAATGACAAACGGGGTCAAACATACCATCGAATTAGGGAACACTAAAATTTACTATACTGATGAGTACATCTATCTGGGACAGCTTATAACACAAGAAAAACCCATGCAAAAAGAAGTAGAAAGAAGAATAACCAACGGTTGAAAGAGATACTGGAGCTTGAGAGAGGCTATGAAAGATAAAACGATTCATATAAATACAAAAAGTAAATTGTTTAACACCTGCGTACTACCTGTTCTTACGTACGGCTGCCAAACATGGACTTTAAATCAGGAAATATTGAACAAACTAGCAACTTGCCAATATACAATGGAAAGGAGTATGATAAAGGTCAAAAAGTCTGATAGACTTAAATGGTGATGGGCTGGCCACGTGATAAGAGGACACGATAAATGGAGCAAAAGAGTGACACAGTGGTACCCCAGGGAAGGAAAAATAAAGAGAGGTAGACCGCAGAAACGTTGGGATGACGACATCCGAAAAGTGGCAGGAGTCATGTGGAACAGAGTGGCTCAGGAAAGAAACGAATGGAAAAGGTTAAAGGAGGCCTTTGGCGATTGGCAAACAGATCTGGAGATGGTAACGAAGAAACAAATATTAGTTTAAAAAGTTTAATTAGCATAAGAGCTAAGCATTAGTTTAAGTTTTAAGTTTAAGCTTACTCTAAATCATTATAAGGAGATCTGAATAAAAGGCTATTTATTTATTTATTTTACTGCGAAAGACATTCATTGATTTTCGGTGACATTATTCAGTTGATGACGGCATCTAGTCAAACGAGAACAGATGTTTACTTCTATAGTATCATTTACGTCAATTGTATTAGAAGAACAATACTGTATTAAGACCACGCTGTTGTCTTCACGATACCGATACGATACGATGTTACCGAAAACGTGTACAAACAAGCTTTCCTATCTTTATATATAAATTTCTTGTGTACGTGTGTCACTGAACCCCTCCTAAACGGCTCGACCGATTTTGATGAAATTTTGTGTGGGTGTTCGAGTGGATCCGAGAATGGTTTAGATTCACAATTGGACCCGGTAGGTGTCCATGCGGTTAGCTTTTAGGATTTTTTTAAATTATCAAAGCAGGACGACACCCTTCTGTGGCCGCTAGTATACCTATATGCGATTACTTTTATGACAGTCATAACTCATAACAGATCGTTCTTTCGTGAAGTAGGTCGGCACAATACATTAATAAGATAGACGTTAAAAAAATAACGAAATGTTACTTAATACAACAATATGGTTTATAATGAGAAGAAAGTCGCGAGCAAGCATGCGATGCATCTCATGTCAATTAATTTTTGCAACTTGTAACTAACTTTAATTAACCAAATTTGCTGATAGATTGTTATTCGTGAAGACTAATTAAAGTGGGTGTCTTTCTAAATACACTGTTCAAACTGGAAGACATAAAAAGGAGGACAGTTATTTTACAGTAAAAAATTTTTTTACAAAAAAAATAAACCGCCTTCGATGTGAAAAACTAAGGCACTAAAAAGCGAAAAATAACTGAATTATTAAATTAACCAAATTAAATAAAAAATATTGATATTTGCGCTACCTAATAATATATTTGAAGTCAATGCCAACCTAAATTCATATCATCTATATACAAAGTTTTCGTCCACTCTCATGTCCCATCTCGTACATATTTTTACATATTTTATTACCTGCAACAAATTTGAAATGTAGGTTGGCATCGACTTCAAATATATTATTAAGTAGCGCAAATATCGATATTTTTTATTTAATTTGGTTAATTTAATAATTCAGTTATTTTTCGCTTTTTAGTGCCTTATTAGTTTTTCACATCGCAGGCGGTTTATTTTTTTTGTAAGAAAATTTTATTTTTCTATTTTTAGTGTGCATAAATATATCTGGTTTTTAATGGGTATATTAAATCGGTTCCAATTTCACGAAAATACGTAGGAGACGAAGTGGGTGAAAATCAAATAAACCATTTTTACCCTCTTAGGGGTTGAATATTTTCTTCAAATTTATATGGGACCACCTCTGAATATAACCAATTCAAATAAAAAAAAGAATCATTAAAATCGGTTCATAATTGACGGAGATATCGATTAACATACATAAAAAAAATACATACAACCGAACGTAGTAACCTCCTCCTTTTTCGAAGTCGGTTAAAAATACGTGTAGTTTTTTTTTAATATCATACGAGGCAAACGGACAGGTGGCTCACCTGAACTTAAGTGATCACCGCCGTCCATAGACACTTGCAACACCAGGGGAGTTGTAAGTGCGTTGCCAACCTGTCTTAGGGGAGAGGGGGAGAATGGGAAGGGGGAAGGGGAGGGTGGGGGGGTTGTTCCTCCGGCGCTTTCACTCACCGAACGAAACGCAACAATGCAAGCACTGTTACTTCACGTCGGTTTTCTGTGAGAGGGTGGTAGTACCCCGGGCGAGCCGGCCCATTCATGGTGAAACCATTAATAGCTTCAGCGTAGCTCTACCACCTACAATACGTGTAGTGTACGTGTAGTGGCGGTGCTTGTTTATTAAGGCAATATAACTTTAGCGAAGCGATGATGGCTTAGTTGATAGTTATTCGAAGACAACATCGATGCACGTAGGGTCAAATCTTTGCAACTGAGTGTGAGCTTCCGGTCAAGAGAAACCTCGTGATGAAACCCTAGCATGGTGGTATGGTTTTTCTAAGTCCGGCTGTCTACCGTCTACTGTCTAGTATCTACTGTCTACCCTCAAGTTAAAAATCTGTTGCCAAGCACCTGTTGGTGTGCTCCGGTAGCTGCACTTAAGAGCCAGTCCCCACTAGGTTGAACGTATTTACCATCTTAGATCACGTTGTGATTTACCATCACATTACATTGTGGTCAAAGGCTAAAACCTATGAGATATAAGAAAAATATTTTATTACTCGTAAGTAGAAAAGTTCTAAAAATAAGGTAAGTTATTGTTCGATACAATTATAAAAATATGTAGCCTTTATTAAGAAAGTGTAAACAATCACGATCCCAGCAGTGCAATCGTCTGGAAACTAGAAGTCTGGGCATAAAGGAAGAACTTGTCTCGTCAGAAGCAGAAAAGAAAACTTCCATTAAAATATAACAAAAAAAAACTAACTTCTATAGAAAGTGAAATACAAAATATCGTAAAAATTACATCGGAAGACTGACTGTAGGGTAGGAGAATACAACAATGGGGAATGGGGATCACTTTCGGAGGTTTGTACTTATCAGGGTTATGAAAGTATGTAAAGAAAACATTTCTCACATGATCAGAAGAGAAACAAATACACAAGGGACGTTCAAGGGAATTTTAATAAGTTTAGGTCTTATATCAGCCGCCTAGTGTTGTAACAATCTTTCATATCCTTTAAAAATACACCCTTCCAGTTTGTTTTGGCCCTGTCTCTGGCAGGTACGTATCAAGGGGGAGATAGTTGGGATTTATCCCCCCCCCCCCCACGAAAATTAACGTTACATAAAATAAACGGAATCATAACCACTGGAAGTACTAGTTCACGTGGTTGTTTCAATGTTTGTCCCTCCCCGAACCAAAAGTTTGGATACATGCCTGGCCTCTAGATCCTTGACCAGGAAGGGACAGTTGTAGTGTTAAATTCCCTACGTAGTCTGGTGGCTTTCTTTTCACCTGACCGTACCATCGCAGTTGCTAGTCCATACCAACGCTATCTATACCCGCTAATTACCCTTGATACTCGAAATCAGATAATACACTCTTTAGGATACATAATAAGTGTGTTATTTGTTTAAGTGTTACGTAATAAAAACTAAGTGTAGACAAAAGAAACGCTTTATTAATAAAATTATTATTAGAGCTTATAACCGTTAAATGTCACTGAGTACTTATGTCGTAAACAAATTGAATATCAAGAACTTTTTTTTAATATATAACTGTCATTCCTGTAGTGTTTGATCACAGCCTCACCTGATTGATGTCTATGACCTATGACCATAAAGTCTCTTAATATAAACATGGAACTAGCTGTTAAGTGTAACATATAGCTGCTGGTTCATACCTTTAGGAGTATAACAATAATACACGATAAGTGTGGAAGTTAGTATGATTATCATTACATATTATAAAACACAGTCATTTGCCACGTCTGTCTGTTCGCGAAATATTCATGCGGTTGTCACCAGTAGATTAAGTGATTTATTAGAAAGGTTTAGGTGTATAATTTGTCATGGTTTTTTTATTATCAAGGTGGAATAACGTCCGCCGGGCTCGCTATAGTTTGTAATAAAATATTATAATATTATTACCATATTGGAATAAAATTCGTAATGAAAATAAATTATTTAAGACAGGAATATCAAAAAGTAAGCATCAAGAATTATATTTATCGACAAAACCAAGAATCTAGAATAAATAATAGGTCTTTACCTATGAAATTGCCGTTCTGCAGTACTGGCCATTTCAAATCAAAATAATTTTTGTTTGGCTAAGAATTCTAAATTCAAATTAATTTTATTTTAAAAACATGAAATTGTTTTTCCAAAAGTAGTCATTTGTTTATTGATTAGTGTTACATTTTCATCGCATTTCAATCTTTTTTGTCATCATGGATACGTTAAAAATTCGAGTAATTATGGAATATGAGTACCGTCGTGGCAGCAACGCGGCACAAGCGGCACGCAACATCAACGACGTTTACGGAGCTAACACAACAAACCAACGCACTACCTGTTATTGGTTTGCTCGCTTCCGTTCTGGGAATTTCGAACTGAAAAATGAACCTCGCGGTCGTCCGAAGACTTTGGTCGACAATGACGAATTAAAGGCCATTGTGAAAGCTGATGATACACAATCTACGTCTGAATTAGCAGCAGCTTTCAACGTTAGCGTCAAAACAATATTGGTCAATTTGCGTCAAATTGGCAAGGTAAAAAAGCTTGACAAATGTGTGCCCCACGAACTCAATGATCGCCAGCGCGAAGTACGCGTCGAGACGTGCCTTGCACTGCTCAACAGACACACAAATGAAGGAATTTTGAACCGCATTGTTACCTGCGATGAAAAATGGATTCTGTTTGATAACCGCAAGCGCTCAGCAAGTTGGTTGGATCCTGGTTCAGCACCTAAACAATGCCCTAAACGAAAACTTACCCCTAGAAAAGTGATGGTCACTGTTTGGTGGTCTAGCGCCGGTGTGATTCATCACAGCTTCTTACCAAACGGGGTGAGCATTACTGCAGATGTGTACTGTGAAGAACTGAACACAATGATGGAGAAGCTGGCACACCTCCAACCAGCATTGGTCAATCGCTCGTCTCCGCTGCTCCTGCACGACAACGCGCGACCTCATACTGCACAGCAGACGGTCTCCAAGTTGCAAGAACTGGGGTTGGAAGTTCTCCGTCATCCGCCCTACTCACCAGACCTTGCGCCTACAGACTACTACTTTTTCCAGAACTTGGATAACTCCTTGGCGAGAAAAAAATTCAATACCCGAGAGGCAGTACAAAATGCCTTTGAAGAATTTGTTGCCTCCCGTCCAGCTGATTTCTTTAAGAAGGGCATCAATAAACTGCCACTGCGTTGGCAAAGATGCATTGATTGCATGGGTGATTACTTCGATTAATACAATTAAAAAATACATGAAAAAAATTCGTTTAAGTTTTTTCATACAAAAAGGCAATTTCATAGGTAAAGACCTAATATTTAATAACGGAAATATTATAATTAAGTAATTTAATCTACATATCAATATCGAGAGCGATTATTAGAGAAAGATACATTATTCTATAAAATAGGCAAAAGCATGTTTTTGTGGGGGGCTCGCGAAGCTGCTAGTTTCATAATAGATTAAGACATTTAAATCGAAATTAAGATTGAATATTTGACAGGATTATGTAACGTCGACTACACGTAGGGGAGTCAAGTGAACAGTGCCAACAACTACTTAACCCAGAAGCTAGGCTCTACTTATGATAAAAAGATAGATAACTAAAAGCATTTGAGTTTGCAAAAAGTTTGTAGTAATTTTGAATATGAAAAATTATTATAAACGTATATAAAAGAGATAAATTTTACGTTAAAAAAAGAAACGAAAGTGTATACGTATTTATCGTAAGCAAATTAATGAATTACGAAAAATGTGTTTTTTTAATACTATGGCCATACCCATTTTAAAAATTTTAAATACTCATGGTATTGCAGGTAAATATATAAGGTTTAAAAAGAAATAGTTTCATAATTGTACGAAAATTGCGTCAAGGCTAAAAATAGAATTAATAAGAAAATAAATTTTGGCAATGGTATTATGAAGCTATATTGCTATTTTTTCTAGAAGCTATTAGTAGCTCCCAAAATATACTAAAAATTGAGACCAATCGGTTCGGTTAGTCGTAAGAATTTGTTTTCTGTTTCTTTGCTTTTTCACGAAAATCAATAAATTTAGAGATCTGAAACTTTTAAGATTTTTATATCGTATTAGTACCTACACATACCCTAAGTACCTTCTAAATATCATTCCGATTCACTTTGCTTAGGCCCCTATGACTTTTGGACCTTTTTTAAAACAGTTATGCCCAAACAACAAAAAGAAATCTTTTAAACGACTACTAAAAAATGTTAAAATTTACAAGGATGGCTATTGGGCTATATATTGAGGGGTACTAAAACATATCATAAAATTGAGGAAATCAATAATTTTTTCAAACCATCAAATTTGGCGTAGAATGCTCCATACACATCTATATAATAAAAATAGTGCGTGGAGTCCCTCCGCGCGGAAGAAGTGAAACTTCGTAATGTGGAAATGAAAATAGGAAGGGGTAGAAATTGATTTTTACTGAAATCATATTGTTTCTTTAAGACAAACTTTATTAACATTGCTTACAATTCATAATTGATCGCATCTTTTAATTATCATCTTCGAGTGGAGAAATATCCAAATCTACAATTACATTTACAATGGAATTATGATAACTAAAGTAAGATACGAAATGTTTGATTATTCTTCTCGCTCTGTGTCTTTCTATTCCCGTTGAACGTTTAACGCAAGAGTGCTTTCATACATCCTCCATGGTAGCGTTAAATGCTTAACGCAACCTTGTTAGAAGTCGTATTCGAAGTTTCACTTCAAAAATGTAGTGATAAGTATCTAAACTTTTCCGAATATACCAAAGTTTGTGACATTCGAGGGCAGATCAATTATGATACATTTTTACTTTCGCCCTACCTGTAACTAATGCTGCCCTACGTCATATTCGACTCTAGCTACAACCCTGCGTTATTCAGATTACCAAATTGTATATCTGTTGAGTTTGACGGAATATGCGAATAATAAAAGAATTAGTACAATTGTAAAATAATTAAACATCGCAATAAAACGATTAGACACCACAATAAGTTAGAAGATTAAGAGTAATAAAAAGATTAACCGCAATAAATAATTATGAGGGTTTTTATTATAGGGCACACAGATGTACTTTTATTAACAAGCGCAGGTGGGGTATGTCTAAGGGATGCCATAAATGATCTAACGATGCGGCATCACCGGAAATACCGGAAAAATCGGCCTGTTTTGGTCAGTGCGTAATGAGCATCGAAACTACGCAGTTCGTTGTCTCAATAGTCTAAACGCATCTTTTCTTTTCTTATATTAAAACATAGAGTTTAAAGGTTTTTCTGTTGTTCGTCTTTTCACAGTAGTGTTGCGAAAACCCCTTTCTTTTTCCCAAGTCACAAAAATAATTGAAGTATTTTAACAATATCCGTACGTTGTCTACAGGTATTTTTACATGTATAGACTACTAAATACGTCATAATTTAAACACAAATACAATGATAACAAATATTAAGGTTTAACCCTTATAATATGTTGAAATATAAAGTACTAGCGGGCCCGGCACACGTTGTCCCGCCCTGATTATAAAAAAATCTTGGACAAATTATATACCAAAACGTTCCTCGTGAATCACTTTATTCACTGGTGAAAACCGCATAAAGATCCGTTCAGTAGTTTTTGAGTTTATCGCGAATAGACAGACAGACGCGGTAGGGGACTTTGTTTTATACTATGTAATGATGATTTTGTAACATGTCATTCTATGTATGTAACATTAAACGATCGCATCTTTTAATTATCATTTTCGAGTGGAGAAATATCCAAATCTATAACATTTACTATGGGATTATGATAATTAAAGTAAGATACGAAATTTGATTATTTTTCTCGCTCTGTCTCTTTCTATTCCCCTCCCCAGAAGCGTTGAACGTTTAACGCAACAGGGCTTTCATACCCCTCCATGGTAGCGTTAAACGTTTAACGCAACCCTGTTGGAAGTCGCATTAGAAGTTTCACCTCAATAATAGGATTTAATTGTGAAATAATAAAGAGAAAATTATATATTTAATAATGATCTTTTTTGATGGTTTAACTGGTACCGCGTGTGCACACATATTTTTTAATGATTATCTACACTACTTTATTTATATGATAACCATTTTATCATTTTTTACAGATTCTACTTCAACCTGGTGCGAGTTGCTGTTCACATATGGACACTTGTTTTTAAAGTGAAAAATTTCTTTAGCGCCGCGCCGGTGGCATTCGAATCTAAACACTTTTGTAAATGAAAAAGTAACATTAAAAAGAGACAAAGAGATTATCGTTTAGTCGGTATCGTGCTTCGATCAACAATAACAACTGTTGATCGAAGGTATCGTGTCACCACATATTATAAAACAAAGTCCTCTGTTTGCGATAAACTCAAAAACTACAGAACGGATTTTCATGCGGTTTTCACCAGTCTATAAAGTGATTCATGAGGAAGGTTTAGGTATATAACTTGTCAAGGTTTTTTATATCAAGGCGGGATAACGTCCGCCGGGTCCGTTTGTTATTCATAAATTATATAAGTGTCATTTTTTGAAGGTTAACTTCTACTGCATATGATTTGCACATTTTATTATATATTTTTACATGATAACTTTCAAGAAGAAGCGTAACATATTGTATATTTGGATTTTAAACTGTCTCACATATTTCCCTACTCAAGACCTGCCCTGATTTTAGCTTATTACATATTTAGAAACCTTTATAATTCTCACAACTATTTTTAACGTTCGTAAAACATATTAGGAAGATTCGAGACCAAGAGCTTAGTTTTTTTACCATACGCCCTCGTTATCAGGCGAAACTTCGTGTCGGATTTTCGCAGTATAATTCCCATTCGGATTTTGGTGAAGTGTGGGACAAATGCTCTGGCCACATATGAATTCAAACTTCGCCTATTTTAATATTGTGACAATTCATGTAAAGTTGCTAAAACAAGTGCAAAGAAATGGACGGAGTTCAGTTATTTTTAATATATATTTTTTAAATTAGTTATTTAAATAAAAAAATAAAGCGAATGGATGTTAAAAGTTTTTATGATTTTGCTTATCGGGATTTCATAAAACTGATTCAACCGCATAATTTCCCCACGTTAATAAAAAAAAAGGTACTTTTTGTTTTCGGGTTCACTTTAGCGAATCTCACATACCCAATTACATTCAAAATGGAGTAGTGTCACTTCGCCACTTCGTCGCTTCGAATATGTTTATAGAATATGCTTGATTTGTTATAAAGAAATTTATTATAAAACCATAACGTACCTAATATCACCATTTAGGGCCGCTTGTACCAAACGACTTAATTGTGTTTAACTCACATTTAAACACAATTTTTTATTTAAATCAAACAAGTGTCTTGTACCAACAGCTTTAAGGCGTTAAATACTTTTAGCGATCTGGCAAAGTTAAATGCTCTGTGGGAACTGTTTAGCGCGATTAAACGCGTTTAGTGAACTGTCAAGGAGTGTCATTATACAATTCTGTGCTACGTTTTTCCGAAATAAAAATGAGTTTCCTAATTTATTCTCCGACGATGATGAAGAATCTATAGAATTTTTGGGTAGACCTGTGCGACAAATATTTGAAAGAAGTAATTTATTCAAAAGTCTTCCTGACGATAAATTTTATAAGTTATAATAAATCTCGTGTAAAATTTGGTGCTCGTGAACGATACCGAGAACTTAATTCGCCTTGCGTGTTCATATTGTGTTCATATTATAAACACAATATAATATACAGATTCAGTCGCACAAACTATATATATTAAGCTTAATAAAACACAATAACAGTTAAAATAATATTAATCCCAGCAAATACGTAAAATAACACGTTCGTCATTTTAAAAAAAATATGTGCGTGTACTAGTGTACACACGTAAGAAGTGAAACTTGTTTAAGGCCTTATTTTTCGCAAAATGATCTATATGCAACTTTCCAGAAATTGGTTAAAAAACCCTTTCTTTCTTTATGGCAAACAATTTCATTAATATATTAAAAAATAAAGTTAAATTAGATAAAGTTTAAACAAAAGGATTTTATTATCATAGACATGAATACAAAAATAAAGTTAAATTAGATAAAGTTTAAACAAAAGGATTTTATTATCATAGACATGAATACAAAAAAGATGGCGCGTAACGGAAAAATGTGACGCGTAACCGAAAAATGTGACGGTAAATTTTTTTCCAACGCCGATAAAGAAGTTTCACTTCAAAAATGCGCTTGCGAAAAGTGCAAAATGTTAAAGTATAACTCTGTAAAATAATGAACGTTTCGTTTACGCATACATTTTTGCTATTGTACACAAGTTTCATTCAAATTGTCGTTTGAGTATATCTAAAGCAAGAAACGAAACGTCATTGACTACTTTGCCGACTTGTTAAACACATTTAGCTAATTCGAAAATTTAAACAGTTGGTACAAGACAACGGTAAACACATTTAAATTTAAAACGTTTAGTTAAACGGTTTTTTAAAAAACCAAAAATAGGTTCAATTAGCGCAGGTGTGCATGCGCATCACACTACTTGTCCCACATCTCTACGGCAAGAAAACAAATCCCTGAACGCGTAGTGCTTATAAAAATAACAGTTTCTTAAAATGTTAATATCTTTTTAGTAAACGTTAATATCTTTCGGTGTTAGGTAGCTCATTTATCGACGAAGGCTATAAGCTATATATTGACACGCTAAGACCAATAAGGGCGGAGCACCAATGAAGAATGTTTCAAAATCGGATTTTTTTTTCCTTTTGAGAGTTTTCGCTGTGTGTTAGCGTTAGCCCAAAGTAGCTAGTACTATATAAAGATATCATGATATTTTTTTAGATAACGACCAAGCATATATGAAGTAAAACTAAAAGAATTTTATCGAAACCTTTTGCGTGATTTACCTACGTGATTTGCGCGCTACGGCAGACCTCTATAATTTTGTTATATAGATTGAAGATAGATGAAAGAAAAAGCATATTATGCAATAACATTTCAAAAGATTAGATTTAAACGTGTGAATACCAGATCGATATTATATGTATTTCACTATTATGTACGTACAATTATATAAATTGCAAACTAAAGATTCATTTATACTTAGCTTTCTTTGTACACTTTAAAATAAAAGAGAAAATATTATGATTAATTTGGGTATAAGGAGGTGAGCAGGATACATATGGGCCGACGTTCCGGATAAGGGCAAGGCATTCAAAGTAATATACGGGCCTAGACTTCTTAAAACTTCACAGTCACATTAGAGCTGAAAACAGTATGTACAGTGAGGAATGTACAAAGTAACAGAAATAGAGAAAAAAAAAGAAATACTGAAACAATTAAAATTGTATTTTGTGAATAGACTGATATGTCTCTATCGCTGTTTTGAAATGATTTCGTTTAGTTGAGAAAATGTCGCATGTTTTATGGAATGAGTTATATGATCTAGATATTCTGTTGACCGAAGAGTAAAAGCCTAAATTAGTACATGAATGAGAAACGTAAAATTCCTTCCTCATGAATGACTTTATCTACTGGTGAAAACCGCACGACAATCCGTTCAGTAGTTTATCGCGAAAAGACAGACAGACGTGGCAGAAGGCTTTGTTTTATAATATGCATATGTAGTGAATATTTTAAAAAGGACATATTCTTTGTCAGAATGTTTCAAAAAGAGGGTATGAAAGTAAAAGTTTACAAATCAGCCAATTTATTTCTTATTATATAATTTAGTATAAACCGAACCTGAACTTGCAATAGTAGAAGCGCAAAGACAGACAGACAGTCTTTGATTATTTAAGAGGAAATGATCAAAACCAGAGTTTTATTTATTTCATTTTAACTTTACGCGTAGTGCGTAATGATATTATAGTAACGAGCTGGAAATACCAAATGTAAATTCAACTTTTTTTATTTCTAAAACATCTTTGTGATTTTCCTTAACGGACCAACCATTGGACTAACGCCATTAATGTATCAAGGATGTTAGATACGGTTACATTCTAAACATACTTAGATAATATCTGTAATCAATATTAACAACATGATTGAGTTTCCCTGAGTTTTCTCAAGGCATTAATTAAGCAAAACCAAGTATTAAATGTTGAGAAAACACGAATGAAACTTTAGCCGCAGAAAAAGTGTCAAATGAAAAGATGAACGAATACGTCACTGCATGAGTAGTTTACGAATAATGTTAGAAATCCGCTTCTGTAGAAGTGCTAATAGGGTAAAAAATGCAACGAGACCTGATGTGCATGGCTTTAAATAACTACTTGTATACGATTTATACCTTAATACAAAGAGGTAGAGGTCGTTTTTGTTGTACAGAAGCACTGGACGAGAGAAAGCACTTTACGGTTGTGTAGTGAGTTGGATGACGCAGATGACGTTGTGACGAGGCGAGCACCAACCCACCATCGCTTGCGACTGCCAGTCGAGCGGTATCCGCTCGTCTGCTACGTCTTTCGTGTGCTCTCATATAGAATATTGTAATTTTGAAATTATTTCGTTTGTGTGTCTTCCAAAGTCAGTTATCAATGTTATACAAGTGTCTATAATTATTATATTAAGTATTAGAAAATATACCAAGGTAAGAATAATTTTTATATTATATTGTAATAAACTATTGGTATGTAAATTGGCAAAAAATCGCAAGTGCAAGAAAATAAAATAGACAATATCAATCATTTTAAACATAAAATGTATGTAGTATGGTAAATGTGTATCAACTGATGACTTCGATCATCAAAAGTCACCAAATTATACAACAACCGGAATCCATACTTGTCTGTCCAGATAGGTACGTTGAATCGACTAATAGTTTAATAGCACATGATGTATCGGTTGATTATTATATTCATTAAGAGATATCAAATGCATACCTATTCAAATCACATTTGTTTCAAACTTTCACACGACCAATATAAAGGCAACCTGCATTGTTTGATGAACGACGCACCACACCGTTGTTAGATTCAAAAGTGATCGGTGGGTACCTAATTTTCCATTATTATCGGGTCAGTTTCTCTCATACATTAATTGATTGTTTATTTGAATAATAAACTCATAGTAATCACACATACATCTATACATATGAAAATATAGCTATTCTTGGTCATAATAAATATTATAATAATAATATTATCCCTAATATATTAGTTTATATATATATATATATTATTGTTTATATATTAGTTATATTGCAGTCGCAATATCTAGTAACCTGTTATAAACGTTCTCTACAAAAATAGTGTTATACTGTTACTTTTTTTAAAATTGGACTTTTTTTCGAACTGACTGCGCTATTGGCCTTACAAGGTCTTAACAGCTTCACCGGACTACTTAAAAGTGGAACAAACTTCGTAAAAACAATAGATTATAATAGCAACGTTTTTTTTTTATTTTTCTCGAACTGACTGCTGTTGACCTAGCAAGGTCTTAACAGCTTCACCGGACTACATATAAGTAACGTATTCGTTTTACCTTCATGTTAAGCGAAAATTACATACCGAAGGTAAAGGTAATATAAATCTCATCTAATCTCAGCGAAAGTAGAATATTTCGTGTTTATGAGCATTATAGACACGACAATAAGCCACCAATTCATACATACGCTCTAATAAAGGATTCTAAACTTCCAGGTCGCAAGAAATGATATGGAACCAATGCAATGAAACCAAAAACACAATCGGCTTCATATATCATTACATAGTATAAAACAAAGTCCCCTACCGCGTCTGTCTGTCTGTCTGTTCGCGATAAACTCGAAAACTACTGAACGGATTTTCAAGCGGTTTTCAACAGTGGATAAAGTGATTCATGAGGAACGTTTTGGTATATAATTTGTGAAGGATGTTTTTATAATCAGAGCGTGACAACGTCTACCGGGCCCGCTAGTATTATTCTAAAGTAAACATCGAATACGTTCATAAACGGAATTCAAACACAACTTCATATATAATTTTATTAAACATAATGTATATTATCATTTGGACTCTTAACCTAGCCCATAGCAAAGCCAAGTCGATCTGCATACACATAAAAATATTGGTTTTACTAATTGGTTTTCTATATCCGCGACAACAATCAATATCCTATACGTCATCTATTATTGCGTAGGATCTCACGTGATAAATGCTTAAATTTCTTTGGTTTTTTGGAATAATATAAATATGCGAAATATGCACACAAAACGACATGAAACCAAAAGATAATAAGAATCGACTGAGCTACGCTTGGTGTCTTACAAAAACAGCTGGAAGATATATTATCCAAATACACAATTTCATTCAAATCGTTAGATTCATCATTACACATGATGAAAGAGTTCTAACGTAAAAAACACATTTGATCGGTAACGTGTAAGCATAAATAAAGGCATAATAACATTGGTAAAAGAGAATTTAAATCCATACAACATACGTTGGAGTTTTTAAAAACGAAAGTTTATTTAGTTTTATGGGAATGTGACAAATAGGGTCAATGTGCCAATGTTAACGGAAGGAAAGCTGTCTAAAACAGTTATTCTTACTGCTTGTGAGCCAAGCGGTATGTCGCATCATTTAAATTTTTATTTATATCTTTCGATAGTTATTCATTTTCGAATTGTAAGGTGCAACTTGATATATGCTCGAAAAAGTAGATTATTATACCGGTTCAGCTATTATTTATTACTTAATCTATATGTTTTAAAATATTCTATTTAACTGTAGAAATAGATATAAAAATTATGCTCTGTTTGCGAGCCGTCAAAAGTGGCACAACTTAGTGCCGTTCTTTGAGCATACTGATTGCATATTTATACCCTGAATAATAATATAAGAAGAACTATTGGAGTAATTGCGGGAATGAGAATAACACTGCTAGTTACTGCAGAATACAATGAAACTTGAATTCGCTTTTTAGAAAAAGTAAAAAAAACAACCTAATCATTATGTAAATTCGTTCTTGCATTAGCTTTTATAAAACGGTGTAGGTAATCAAATTCTTATATTTATTAAATCAGTGGTCATATATAGCCTTTATATTAATATTAGCTGAAACGTACCCATTTCGTTGGGCTGTAAACATTTATGAAAAACTACTTTTTGTGACTTAAATGTAAAAGTTAGACATAGACTGTCACTGACTTTTTTTTAGGCATTATCAAGCTCTACAACTTTTCCTCTGGAACTCAATTATATATCTCTCATCGTTAAGGCAGCGTTCGTAAGAAACGTTTTCTTTTGACCGTCTTTTCTCCGAATTACTTTGCAAATCCAACTACCACAAGAAAAAGTGTGTGTGTGTACTTATTTATGTACACGCGCTAGAAGTTATACTTCTTTAGCGTAACAAGATAAAAATCTTTTCAAAAATTTTATCTTTCGCCTTATTCTTCGTTTGTAGAAAAAACGACACTAACAATAGAAAAAAGGTATTTAATACATTGAAAGTTTTAATACAAAGAAATACAAACAATAAATACAAAGAAATAAAATGTTAACTGAAGCTAATTTCAGGGTGTCGATTTTTCGTGACGGTATGCGCGCGCATCGTAATAACCTCAGGGTGTCGGTTTGTCGTGACGGTGTGCGCGCGCATCGTAAAAATGTACTCTCATCATTTTTCCCTAACGCGCCAAAAGAAGTATAACTTCAAAAAATCTTTTCATATTTCGGGTAATATATAGCCTATAACACTCACAAATAACGTGGCTTTCTATTGTTAAAAGAATTTTCAAGATCGGTTTAGTAGATCCAGATACTACCCCCTACAACAAACTCACAAACATTTCCTCTTTATAATATTAGTATAGATAGCCTTGCACCGTGATTCTTATTTACAAGTTCGCGTCTTACAATTATTGTTTAATTTTAATTTCATTATTTACATTACATTTTATATACAGCTATTATCTTAATTGACAATTTTTACATAGTTTATGGTACAATGTGTATAATCCTACTTCCACTCACATTTAAAACATCTCGCGGAATTTGTTTTGATCAGTAAGATTCCACGACGGTGTATACAAAGTTGTTGGTTTGTCCTATTAATAGGGCATAAAGTTTTATATGTTTTTCCACGAGTATTTAAAGAACACCTAATGAATCCAAAGTTTTACTGAATCGTAAACGCAGCGGGAGTTTATTCATAAAAGCTTTTGATACAGTTTATTTCAACATATGCAATTCAAAAACGAATTATATTATGGGAAGAATATTTAGAAATTACAGATAATATTGAAACATTAACATGGTTTTACATTTTTCACCTAATCTAAAAGAAAACGTCTTCTTTTCATTTTTACTGTAGCTGGTGATATGTGCAGTAAAATAATAAAAAAACGTTAATATTTTACCCCTTAAATTAAGTTTTCGACGTGAATATAGATACTTAGCAATTATACGCAACTTCGTACACGGTAATTGCAATAAAAATATATATTCAAAATAGGGATTGGCGATTTGTGATCGATTAATCGAATAATCAATTTTTAGACATATAAATATCGATTATTTAAGTCGATATTAAACATCGAATCGATCCAATGAATCGATCTCTGACAATATAAAATCATGATTCGATTTTTTCTATGTATATAAATATAAAAACATACAATTTTTTATAATATTTTTATTTTATAATTTAAAAATAAATCTAATAAAACCTTATCGAAAAAGGGAAAAAATATTAAGAGATCGGCTTTTGGAAAAACAATCCTCGGGACCTCGATTTTTTCATGAATTCATTCCACAGACAATAATAACAAGCGGCCGCCCGCGACTTCCTTTGCGTTTGTATCTTTATAAAGGATTATAGAAGCTATTTATATATTTTGAAAAAGAAACTACTAAACATATTTTTTACCTAACTTCAAAATTGACGCTTTCTCATAAAAACTTCTATCCCCTATGACACCACCTTAGTATTTGAATTTCCAAACGCCCTTCCTTAGTGCTGCTAACCCACAGTGAAAAAGGAATCTTATCAAAATAAAATCGGCTGAGTGCCTTAAGCGTTCGCTACTAAGGTAATCCGATGAAGCTGTAAAGGCCTTGGTAGGCGAATAGCAGTCAACCAAAAAAAAGGAAAAGGAATCTGTAAGCAAATTCTCACGATCCTAGCCCCAGTAGCTACAAATACTAATCACTATATAGTACACCACACAACATATAATATACACATCATCACTTAGCGAAGACATAACTCTGAAAATCAACGCTGGACTATTACCTGTTACAGCACATATGCTGACTCGGGGCTCATTTGTCACACACTAAATCGGAAATTTTTGTTTGTATCTTTCTTTGTTTATATTATACTAGCGGGCCCGGCGGATCTATAAAAGGGGAATATCCCAACATACATCGTTTTGTTATATCTCAAAATGATTAGGCAGCGTCTTCGATGAAAACTCCCAGGCGGCTTGACTTTTTCCGACATTTCCAACAATTATCGTTGTATTTCAACCAATTCACACAAAACCTTGACAAATGATATACGAAAACCTTCCTCATGAATTACTTTACCGACTGGTTGTAACAGTATCAAATCCGTTTAGTAGTTTTTGAGTTTATAGCGAACAGACAGACATGGCAGTGGACTTTGTTTTATACTATGTAATGATGATGATATATGTTTTTAATTTGTACGTGTTTAATATACATACATAGATAGATAAGTACAGACGTGTTATGTTTTCCAATGTAACATTTTAATGATTACAATGATGGATTGCGTTGTATGAAATAAATAATGATTACATTGAAAACTCATCGTTTTTGTGTTTACCGAGTAAGGACGGTCCACTGACCTAGTGACCTTGAACAGCGACCGGTTGCGCTGCGTACTGCGCCGACGCAACTGGAGCGTTTACTGTTGCTGCTTCCAAACACAATATTTATAACATTAAAACGAAAGCCGCATAATTGAAGCGCAGTAACATCACATTAATGCTAAAAAGTAGCTGAATGTGAAAATATCTAATATTATATTGTTTTATATTGCCAAAAAGTAAATGTCTAAGGTTTGCCTGTAAGAGGTCGCTCTAAGCGATAAGCCCGCCTAACTGTACACGTATATAGTAAACTAGCTGTGCCCCGCGTGATATTTCAATTATAAACACAGTGATTAATAAAATCATGGGATTGTATTGTGTATTAAAACTAGTCATCGAGGATTTAATTGGCCTCACCCTTTGTGAACGTTTTTGTTCTCCGAGACGCAGTATGCCCATAGAGTCTCTAGAGATATTACATCTAGAGATATTACAGACTAGAGATATCTACAGTATCTAGTTATACATCGTATATATTTGAAAAACATTATAGCTACGTTCATTCTTATTCTTGACGGATGCACAAGAGCGGTGTTAGTTACAGACATGAAAATTGTTCACATATTGATCCACCCCATAATAAGCCTTTAGACATCAAAACCAGCTAGATATGCTGTTTCAACTTACTATCCGTCAAATCGATAATATTCTTTTCGGCTTTGTTGTCAAACCTAATACTATTTTTCTAAAAAACTATTACTGGTCTTACTGAGCCTAAAACATGAGATGACCAATTTGTCACAACAATTTCTTTCTAGTATTTAAGTTATATCGGTTCTTTATGAAAATCAGTTTTTTTAAGTTTTTGCGGACATACATTAAATTATCACTAATGTATCGAAAGAACAAAAATTTATTGAATGATTCGCGAATTCCTCTTTTATAAATTACGCGTAGGTACTGCCCGTTTTTGTAGTAGGAATATAGTATTTAATTCAGCTGCTGCCCCCCCAAAACAAAATACAATATAACATTGAGCTATGGAAGTAAGTGAAGTAGACCAACTTATTAGCTGCAATATCCGTAAGCTGGCGAATGATATCAAATTTAATGAAAATCCGTCTAGTCGTTCTTGCGTAAATTTCTTCTGTTAGGTGTTCTCTTATAAGTAAGTTTTAGATATATACAAATGTGATATAGATGTATAACGTGTCATATAGTTATACTGGTCTATAAACTACTATCATACTAAATTTCGTGAAAATCGGTCTCGTAATTCTTGCGTAATTTTTTTCTCTTTTGTGTTTTCTTATAAGTAAGATATTCGTATACACAAATGTGATATATATGTAAAACATGTCATAAATGTTATATCGGTGTTTTAACTATTACCATACCAAATTTCATCAAAATTCAGCTAGTAGTTTTTGCGTGAATCCTGTACAAACGACAGACATACCGACGGACAGAAAAAATTGTAATAACTATGAAAATGTGTTCTGTCATTGATTCTAAGCCCCACCAGAGTTTTTTTTTTTTAATATTTAATGTACAGATTTTGTTCCGTTAGCCTTTTATTATATGTATAGATTGCTATTTAATCTCTACAAATTATAAAACAAAATCCTCTGCCACGTCTGTCTGTCTGTTCGCGATAAACTCAAAAAATATTGAATGGATTTTCATGTGGTTTTCAGCAGTCGACAAAGTGATTTATGAGGAAGGTTTTGGTATATAATTTGTCAAGGTTTTTTTTTTATAATCAGGGCGGGACAACGTCCGCCTGGCCCGCTAGTTTTGTTGTATATTTTGAAGGAGTGCAATAAAGAGTTTATTATTATTATTAACTTTTGCCCGTGGCTTTGCTCGCCTTAATGTAGATTTGACCTAAACCTTGGAAATAATAGTTTTTCTGAATCTCAGATAGCCTTTATTCTTTTCTGTAACCCTGAGAACGTTTATGCAAAATTATATTATTAGTTAAGGCGGGAAAGCGCAACAAAGAAACTGACTTTCACATTTATAATTTTAGATGGCATATATTTGGGCAATTAGAAGATGTGTGGTAATTGAAGAGTAGTAGAATTTCCATAAAATCTGCCTGTAGTAGCATCACTATCAAATTTATTTGTACCGCAACTTAGCAATGCTCGCGTAGTCACACTGTGTTGCAGTGTGTTTAACACACGATACTTTATACTTTAATAATCTAAAATAGCCACCATTGAATGCCTTCGATTAGAACGGTCAGCTGGTCAACCCAAATCGCATCGCATTGAGATCGCCGATTATTGAAAACCGACCAGATCACCTTGTAGAACATGACTAAAGTAATAACTGACCATTCGATTCGGATTCTATAACCATATATTAACTTAATCCAGTGCCTTTTGGTCTTATATATTTTATTTATATCATTATTAGAGTTATTGATCACAATAAATTATGACAAATAAATAAGATTGAGTAGTGTTCTGTATAACCTTAAAACTTCAGAATAATAATACATTTTACATAAATTACAATAAAACTACATTACAATAAAAATAATATCTATGTACCTACTCATTTTAATGTCTACTAAATTAACTAATTAAAAGTTTATAAAGATATATGTGTACTATACGTAATACATTTGGGTAATTCCTTAAAAACAAATGATTCAATATTTTTATACCTATTTCGAGTTGTTTTCCTTATAAATGTTCAGATTACAATTTATCTGTGTATAGTTAATTTATCGAAATAAATTACAAAAACCCGCACTCATTAAAATATCGCTATCTGTTGCTTCAAATAGAAAATAAAGCCGTTTTATCAAAACAAATTTTCCAAAAAGCACGGAATTTTAAAACAAGAAATATATTACCTACTAGCTGTACCCGCAGATCCGTACGCGTTTCTTAAATTGTATTAAAGAAATATAAAATTGTGAGACCATGTACAATTATAGAAATGCTCTTTAAAACAATTGTAAGTACGTCACGCACTACACCAACAGTAACATGTAACGTATACATTAGATATATAAATACTAACATTGTGTCAAATAGAGGTTTATCATCAGCAACACACTTGGAACCTTAACCCACCATATAACTACCTCAGTGCTCACTTACACAGTATAGGAAACTACTGAAACAATGACTTAAAGATGTTATTATAATAATATAATATGCCCATATTATCAATAAGTAATACGTTTATGGTCTAATTAATATAATATATTATTAGAAAGATCCCTTCTATCTTCAAAATTACTATTAATAATTATAATGTTAACTTGTAAACAATGAATGAGTGAACGTCTTGAAATCTTGCATAAATATAAATCAAGATATAAAACTTTATATCTGTCTAAGCAGTTTTTAATATTTGACAATTCAAAGAGTGCTCTTCGAACTCGATACAATATTCTTATATATTACTATGGTCACTAAGTTATGTACTCGAATACGCGGTAAATAAAACAAAATGGCCGCCAAAATGACCAAATAGACAATATAATTCAAATTACATACATAGATACAGATATATGAATTTCAATTATATTTATTCTTGGAGTCCAGTACAACGCATGTCTTACGCACACACATGTTTACAGTGAACAACATATTTTTGCTAAATTTCATGCGGACGAAGTCGCGGGTAACAGCTAGTCTAAAATAGAATAATTTAAATTACTTCCAATAAGGTCAGTTATCTGCCAGTGAAAATTGCGTGAAAATCTGTCCACCCGTTTTGGAGATAGCACTGCGGGCGAAGCCACGGTTAATAGCTAGTCTAATTTAGTCTAAGTAACCCGCTGTAATTTCAGCTATCTGCCACTGAAATTTCCGTCAAAATCGGTCCCGCCGTTTCGGAGATTACCCGGAACAAAGAGACAAACAGACCGACAAAAATTTTAAAAATTGCATTTTTGTTATCAGTAGCGTGTATACTTCCATACCCAATGAGTAAAAAAAATTAATTTGATATTGCATACAGACACTTCTTTTTTATTATATGTATAGAAGATTTAGAAGAAAAAAACAAATATATATTGGTAGGCATATTTGTACATAATTGTTTTTTTTTCAGATGAAAATTAATCGGCCAGCGACCATATCCTTTCTTTTACTTTGTCTGAAATTAGTCAGCCTAGTTGGTGCCCAATCCTTTCCTGATCAAATTTATAATGGAGGTAAGATTTTAAAAGTTAACATTTATTATAAGTACACAGTGTTGTATATCAAGCCTCATATTTCTTATGAATAGAAAACTACGTCTTTCTGATATCTCGGTTCACCGCGTGTGGCATGACTAACTAACACATCATGTACAATTGTAATAATAATAGAGTTCATAAGTTAAATGTAGAGGATGCAACTAAGAATGAATAATTTGTTACTTCAATTATGAGACTATTAGAACAGTCAATACACTAAACTTTTCAATCTTTTTTTATTATTTAAGCCAATAGTCCCCAAACTTTCCTTTCTCATAGACCCCTTACCAATTTTTACTGTATTGGGTAGACCCTCTATCTTTTGAATAGCTTTGAATCCAACCACAAATCAAATAAGTTGCTAAATGGAATTTAATAGTAATTAGGTATTATAAATAATATAATTTTCTATTATGGAATTATAATAATTTTATAAGTTCACCCCATTATCGAACAGAAATTTTCATCAAATTCCATAAAACTTACCTTTTAGAAATATTAACTTATGAGGTCTAGTCTAATCTAGTAAAAGACCAAAATAATTTAAATATTAGAAACTGCAACAAATTGGTCATTCCATGCTTCAGGCTCACTAAGTCCAAAAACAGTTTTTTAGGTAATAGTGTTAGGTTTTATAATAAGGTCCTAAAACACATTACCGGTTGTTCAAGAACCATGTCAAACGGGTTTTAATATCTAAAGGCTATTATAGGTTGGCTCAATATGTAAACGATCGTGACGTCTGGAAATGACGCCCCTCTCTGTGCATCCACTAATAACGAATGTAACTATTTATGTTTTGTAAAAATATATAACATGAAGAGATAAACCAGATCGACTTTCTTGTCGGTTTTTCTCGATGACTGGGTTGTTTTCCGAACCGGTGGTAGCTTTGACGTTCATAAGCGCCTTCTCGGGGCCTAAATTGGATAAATAATATTTTAATATTGATTTGTCTATTATAAAGAAGTATTATGAAAGTACAAATGCAATGCAACTTTTACAATTCTATTTATAATAGGTTTAAATTTTTGTCACGATTTGCTTATATGAAATTCATTATTGCCGATCCCCAAGATTTTGTTTCCGCTAGCTTGAACCCCTTGAAGTTTAAAATTGACCCCCATGGGCCCATATGGACCACTTTGGGAACCTATGATTTAAGCTATCATAATGTCATTTTCGATATTTCAATGTGTAGTAATTTTATATATTTTTTGCGTTAGGTGAAACATCTACGAACTTGGGCGAAATTGAATCCCGGGATACTGGAGTAGACCTGGATTTTCAATATCATGACCACGACCAACTGACGAGATATTTACGTGCAGTATCAGCAAAGTATCCAGCTCTTACTGCCCTTTACTCCATAGGAAAATCTGTACAAGGTGAGCATCGCTCTATAATATAATCAACGTCATAAGTTTTCGTGTCTATTATGTAGGTATCCATAGTTTTTTTCGACTATGCAACGGATTTTGATAGTTTCTACTATCGTTTAACGAGATTCTGCAGGAAGATTTGTATGTATAACACATATTATATATTATATTAATAATTGTCAGAGAAAGTCGATATAATAAAGTCCTAAAGAGTCTTCGAGAAAAATTCTGGCTATAATTCTTATGGGAGACATAAAAATAATATAGTATACAGTTATACATCTTAAAAACGCCTACAGAAAATACCACATTGGTTTAGTTTTACCTCCTAAGGATAACCCACTGTAATCATTTTTAATTTTTACATACTATAAAAAATGGATATTTACGATTGACCAATACACTATAAACCTTTTATTCAATTAAAGATATTAAAATTACCCTTCATAGCATACCTATAATTTCAATTAAGTTTTTTATATCCCCACTATGGTCTGTGAGACCGACAAAATATGTTTGAGTCGTTTTTTTTTCAAATGCATGTAACGTGAACGTTCTTGCATATAATGCTTGTACATACATGTTATACACAACGTAGATCGGTCCATCAGGTCGACATGCGGGTTTAGGAAGGTAAATATTTTAAAGGTTATAACAGCATTACGCATTATATAAAAGAAGATTCTTATGGAGCTCCTATAGCTCTGCGAAATGTAAATATCAAAGCGTCAAAAGATAGATCCAAGTCATTTAGACACTTAAGACGGCCACATTATTACATTGCACCCATGCGAAGGCAGGACGGAAGGTTTATTTGTATAATACATTGATATCATATTTATAGAAAGTAGACAAAGATCGATGCACTTTAATTAATTGTTAAAAATAGTTTTCAGTGCCTTACATCGGTAGTCCGGTGAAGCTGTTAAGACCTTGCTAGGTCAATAGTGTAGTCAGGTCGAAAAACAGTCCCCTTACATTGCTCACACTGAATAAATCTTTGGAGATGTAAAATATAAGGGGATTATACATCCTACAAAGACCTACAATAAATTATCTTCCCTAAGTTTATACGAGTAGTAACCATTATTATATTATACATTATGATTGTAATTAAGTAATGGGTTACTTCATTCAGAGTTCATCCCTTATCCAATTAAATAAGCATATTTAGTAGCTAACAACCTACCTTGGGTTTATTGTAGATGAAAATCCTCTTTACAGCATACCATTTCAATGAAGATATCACAAATTTAAAAGTCCATTCAACAAACCAACCTTTGTTTATGTGAAGATTCTTAGGTAGCTTCTGTGATTTTGATCAACTGTAAAAGTCAAAGCGGCATAAATGAATGTAAATATTACGTGCCCAAATCGCTTCGAATACATTAAATTGAACCCGCGCAAAGCCGGGGAAGGTTGCTAATATAATCGTAAAACAATGAGTTACGAGTATTTAAAAACATTGGCAATTAAGCCTTGAAACGAATATTTATAGAAAGACGCTTTTAAATTTCAACATCGATGAAACGGCATCCGTCTTGTTTGTATCGATAGATTTTTATTAAAATGTTTCCTTTAGTGCAAAAGAAGTACAAATTAGAATGGTTTGTGAAATTAGTAATAATGTCGTCATTATTTGATGTGAGCAAGTGTTTTTTTACGATACTGTTAATTGTAAACTATAAAATGGTCAAATACCATTACCCTTACCATTATCAAATCCCCTATTCACAGATAGAAAACAAAACTTTTGTTTATAAGAGCGTTTTCTCTACCCAGAATGATCAGAAGCTTTTTGGTCACTCTAAAAGAGATTAAATATAAATATGGGATAGTGTTTTTGTGTTAATTTTTTTTTGAACATGTATAAATTTGTTTTATCCCCTAATTATATATGAATAAAACATTTTAAAAACTATATTATTCTTCAATGTTTTTTCGTAAATTAATATTAAGATATTTATGATCATTGATGCATCATTTGAACTACGTTAAGTAAATTTTTAATTTATTTATTTATTTATTTATTTACACTTTATGCGTTAAATACGCAATGGCGGACTTAATGCCTAAGGCATTCTCTACCAGTCAACCATTAGGTGGTGCAGAGATAAATGTTGGTAGGTGTAAAAGGTGAGGTTTTTATGAAATTATGTTTAGCCTATTTAATATTACAATATATAAATAAAATCATAGTAAGAATTAAAATGAATGGAAAATATCAACCGTTTCGTAAAGAACGAAATTGCTTCCTTACTTATATCTATCTATCTATACTAATATTATAAAGAGGTAAAGTTTGTGAGTTTGTGACGTTGTAAGGGGTAATCTCAGGAACTACTGGTCCGATTTGAATAATTCTTTCAGTGTTATATAGCTCATTCATCGAGAATGGTTATAGGCTATATATATATATGTATATATCATCACGCTAAGGCCAATAGGAGCGGAGCACAGATGAAAAATGTTTCAAAATCGGGGTATTTTTTCCTTTTGAGAGCTTCCGCTGCGTCTTAGCCCAAAATAACTATTCCACGCGTGCGAAGTCGCGGGCAGAAGCTATTAACTAATTATATTATCTATAATCTATACTAATATTATAAAGAGGTAAAGTTTGTGAGGTTGTAGGGGGTAATATCTTGGGAGTCGGAGAAAAATGGTCGAAGGAAAACGTTTCTTATGAACGCTGCCTTAATTATGAGATATATATGATTGAGTTCTAGAGAAAAGTTGTAGCTTGATAATGCCTATTACCGCCCAACGAAGTGGGCACGGGTCGGCTAGTTTTATTATAAATCTGAACGTGAGCTTTTTATTTGTTACTCTAACGCCGCCGTAACTACTGAACCGTTCATCTTGAAATTGTGCATATACCTTGTTAGGAATTAAAAAGATCATAAGGTACCAGTTATAAAAAAAGGACTATTTCCAAGTGATAGGTATTCGCGAGAGATGCCATGAGCAAAAATTATTATGAATAAAATCATATAAATTCGAACTTCAATATATGGAAGATACGTTATATAGAAATGAGAAAAGAGTGAATCAGTAAATGGGTTTATACGATTTCGCGTTCTATGAAAATACATTAGCATAGTGTGAAGCGATGGTGACTCAGTGTCAGTGTATGAAACACCGCGTCATTCCACTTGTGTTTGAATCTTACTCTGAGCTTGGGATTTTAGTAAAGGAATATATGTAATGAAATGGTAATGTGGTTTATACCTTATCAGTCTCTAGCTGAAAATATGTCGCCGCGTGCAAATTAAGTGTGTTGGCAGCTGCAATTGAGACAATCCACTCTAGGTTTAGCATTAGACCGTGATCAAGCGCTAAACCTATAGATAATAAATATGAATGAGAATAAAATCATAAAATTATATATAGGCTGTAGTAGATTAAGTTTTATAAACGCAAAAAAGTCTTAAAATAACTTTAAGAAAGTATAAAATATACTTAATGTTTTACGCTTCGTGTTTTCTCCTAGTACCTAATGTTAATTTTAGATATTAAATGTAAAACTATAACTGCAATCCACTTTTTACAACACTATATATTCTTTAAAGGACGAGACCTTTGGGTAATGGTTGTCTCAGCGTCTCCCTACGAACACATGATTGGAAAGCCTGATGTGAAATATGTCGCAAATATTCACGGTAACGAAGCTGTCGGACGTGAATTACTATTGCATCTCATACAGGTTAGTTTACAATATCTGATTTAATTTGAAAGAAACACATGGACTTCCTATAAACTATATTATCAATGGTATAACCTTACAAACGTTTTTTTTAATACTTCATAGATTTTAGCTTTGGACTACGATCTCACGCTAAACTTAGACCGTGTTATTATAAAAAAGTTAAATACGTATTAAATACTTGCTTTAAAAAGGGCGTCCATCACCCGCAGGCACTTTTTACGGCGGCCTCAGGTCACTGCTGATCCTGTTCGTAAGTCTAACCTAACGTAACCAAAGCGTGTCAAAAGAGCAAGATGGCAAACATTCAGCGACCGCGGTGCATTTAATACGAAACCTTTTTAAAGCAAGTATTCAATACGTATTTAACTTTTTTGTAATAACATCGATCGGATTAGGATCTTAATTGTAGGTGCAGGAACACACCAACAAGTCCTTGCCGACTAATTTTCCATTTGAGGGTGGAAGCTAGTCAGTCGAATTTAGAAAAACGGGCTGCCATCATGGTTTCATCACCTATGGTTTCATTACGATATTTCCTTAATCAACGTCAATCGCTGCAGTTCTCGAACACTCTATCAACTTGGTTACCATCGCTTTAAAACTACTTTCATCTATATTTTATAATACAACTATATTATCCGTAATACGCGAGTTAAGATCTAAACCACCAGTTCTTATGGTGGGCTGCAAAAGTTACCAGGATACCGCGAATCTATTTAATTTTAAATAGATTTTTCATTAATATGTTGGTATATTTTGTTATAAATTTCATAAATCACAATTATAAATTTCATGATTCTAGTCCTAACCGTTTAAGCTTTGCGTCGTCTGTTAGTTGCTCTTAGGAATTATATCAAGTACCTATATTTATTCTTAAAATTAAGAACTAAGATAATATATATTTTACAGCATTTGGTAACATCATACGATACAGATGCTTATATAAAATGGTTACTGGATAATACGCGTATACATCTGATGCCCTCAATGAATCCGGACGGTTTTGCAATTTCGCAAGAGGGTCAATGTGACACCATCCATGGCAGGTAAATCATAACATAGCGAGCACAATGGAATGAACTGGCTATTATTATGTCATTACAACTTTATTGTACTTTTTAATATTAAAAATGTTTTCATCATTTTAAATCAGATATGTGTTAGCTTTAATATAATTTATTTCATAATAATTTACACGAGTGTAATCTGTTCTTCAACGCTAACATTTACTACTATAAAATTTTAACCTCTACATATCTCCAACTAACGCTACGTAACTGCATAGTGAAACAGACATATATGACAGTAAATTAATTCGAATCCGCTCGACCTAAATCGACTCGTCTGTTCTATCGTCTTTCTCCGTTTCTCAATGTTATATAAAGCATTTTTAAATGTACAACCTCCATCCTTCTTTAATTTGTTCAACTTCTAGGAACCAATATTTTATAATAACTGCATAATTTTCTGTTGTAGACATAATGCTCGCCGGTACGACTTGAACAGAAATTTCCCGGATTTCTTCAAGGCTAATAACAAGCAACCGCAACCAGAGACTGAAGCGGTTAAGGAATGGATTAGCAAAATTCAATTTGTTTTATCCGGTTCCCTGCATGGCGGTGCGCTCGTCGCCTCCTATCCCTTTGACAACACGCCCAGTGCTAGTAGGTATCAAAATAACCCGCTTCAAAATTCAATTATTCCTTTATCTGTTTGATACAAAAAATATATACCATAATTTAAAACACACTGTATCTGTTCGGATTCATTATGAACTTATACGATGACATTGACATTGTCGTTCATTGCTTCTAAGTATATAAAGAATTCTGTAAATGTTCGTTTCTTTGAAATCTTATATTTCCGAAAGTGATTCACTGAATGCTTTGAAATTTGGCACAAGGTTGCATTCGTTTATGAAACGTGTTTTTACATGCTTTTTAAAGAAACCATAATACGACAACAACGCGTTCTCAAGAACAGATATTTACAAATAAACTTACATTGTTATTTTCTTTGATGAAACTCAGTGTAATGTCCCAATAACCTATAACCTTTCATATCTTATTAATATCTTTATATAGTTCACGTTTTTTTTTGCACGCAATACCAGGAATATGCATTTCAACAGTATTTTGTTCTGGTAACGTATTCTTAACACTCATAATTTATTGATCAGGCACATTTTATTTTTAATATAATAAAGTTTTATTTCATTCCACATGTCCCCTAAATGCAGTATTCCAAAGCTACGCGCATACGCCTTCCATCACTCCTGACGATGATGTATTCCGGCATCTCTCGTTGGTCTATTCCAAAAACCATGCGAAGATGTCAAGAAGTGTGTCTTGCAAATCTGGATCGCAGAGGTTTGAGGATGGAATAACAAATGGTGCAGCTTGGTACCCACTAACTGGTAGGTTATTATTGACATAGTTATCACAATTTAAACATTTTTTATAGGTTAACTTTGTCGTTATGATCAAAAATTGTTATCAGTTTACACGTGATTTGTCATATATTTATTCGACTTTCAAATGTACAAGATGTTGAATAAGTCGGGCACTTCTTATATATAGATAACAAAATAAAGACGCTTATTTTAGGTGGCATGCAAGATTATAACTATATCTGGCATGGATGTATGGAAATTACATTAGAGATCTCTTGTTGTAAGTACCCTCCGGCACACGAGTTACCTAAATATTGGCAAGACAATAAAAAGGTGAGTAAACTTTTATTATAGGAATGTATGATCTTATTCTGTTCATTTAGATTTGAAATTAAAGAGCCTAGTATCACAATTTCTCTCGAGCTATATCTACATATACTTCGTAAGATATTATCTCTGATCACATCAATTCTTCGCAACTTATATTCACAGGCAAGTGTACTTCGGTAAAAGAAACAAATATTTCTAACCAAAAAATACTACAGTTACTCATAAATTATTGTTATCATACCTTAAAGCTTAAAACTACCGGAGCGTCAAATTTTTCACTATGAGCCAGTATTAACAATGTCAGATGATATACTGGTCTGTTTATATGTATACAGACGAAGGACTTCATATGGAAAGCATCTTTTTTGTAAATATAAGATCGTAGATTTTAAAATTGTTGTACCTTTATCGCTCATAGATATTGAGGTAGTAGGATTGCTAGATATTAAAAAAAATACAAAACACGAATAATACTTTAAAAACACATTTATTCAATGAAAAGAATTACGATTTTAAACTGAGAAATACACAAACATCGCAGACAAAGCATAAATAACGAGCGACGGTAGCGAAGTTGTGGCGGAATTCCACGGCTCAGCTGGGTACCTGATACCGATAACCCCACAAGCTACTCGCGCCCCGGCATTACCAGTTGTTAGGGAAGTGTCGTGTCCTCCTTGCCCAAGGTCGTCCTCTTGTTCGTGAAGGACTAAAGTGCGTCCCAAAATATTATTCCGACCTCGTAGTGTTATAATAGTATCGAGAAAATTTACTGTGGCCATAGCTGTATTGTTTCCGACAAATACAACGTTACCTAGGTCGCCCACGTGGCGAACGCTGTGTTCCCGGCCACCGTGATTGGTTACTTCGGGGTTGAAATGCGCACCGGAAGCATCACAAGTACTCGTATCACCGAGCTCATGCACGTGGAATCCGTAGTTACCGGCCGGAAGTCCAGTTATAGCGCCAGTTACCTGCAGACCGTTTGACGTCTCGGTAAACACTATACTTCCGCTGATGTTCTGCGAGACGAGGTGGGCGACTGCAACTCTATTCTGGGCAACTGCTTGATTCACAATTACACCAAATAGGGTTAACCATAATAAATGACTTTTCGACATTTTATAATAACCGTTTCAGACAACACCTCAGGAGTGAATAACATAAGTACTAGAAGATCACAATCTACTTATTCTTATCAGTACATTAACAAACAACGACTCACGTCGTATTAGGAATTTGATAAAGAACTTTTGAGTAATTGATTAGATACACTTATCTCAAGTTAAAATATATATCAAATTGAAAGCTAAATCAGATTTATTTTTAAATAGCCATTATGTTTATGATCCAATAATCTGTTGCTAATGTTCACAGTCACTGATTAAATACATGGCTGAAGTCCACCGTGGTGCTCACGGCTTCGTGATGGATGAGAACGGTAACCCTGTGGAACGCGCCACAATCAGGGTTAAAGGTCGTGACGTCTCTTACCATACAACCAAATACGGTGAATTCTGGCGTATCTTGTTACCAGGAACATACCGCCTGGATGTAAGTTAAATAAACAAGTCTTGACCCAACTATAACTACTAACAAGCATAGTTAGGAGGAAGTGGTGTAGTTTGATGCAATGGGGACATTGATAGATCAACAATATCTTATCAAATTTTAAGAAACGTTATTGATTACACAAGAATGTTAAAATGTGTATAAACATATCTCAGTAACATAGCAGCAACCGCCCTGCCTAATGTTTAGGCGTTAATATTGATCAGATTAGATGTGGTTTGACTCGGCTAACTAAAATAATCATAAGTATGTAAAAATATTTCACTGATGCTTTATGATGTGTTTTTGAGGTATAAAGTAGTCAAAAGCTACTTAATCATTTCAGTATTAAGTTTAAATATTTTTTTTTGTGCGTGATAACTCATTGTTATTTTTAGATTCAATACAAATATCTACTGGGCACATTGATTTATAAAGACATGGGGCACATTAATACATATTAATGTGTAATATCTAACTTAGTAATCGTATTCACAATAATATTCAATACCAGGCATTTAATCCTTTAAAAGACTTCCACATAGAGATGATGATGCTTCCCATATCTAGTGTACAATGATACAAAACTCATTTTGTACTCAATTAATTATATTTTCATTATAATTTAAATTTAATGGTTCTTATGATTTTTCGTATTGATAATACACAGTGAGTGAAGAACACCAAATAAAAATATTATACTATTTGTTTACTTGTAAATATAACATTGAATTTTTCTGTATCAATCTGCCCCACTTTCCCCTATTCGTAATAATCTTTTCCTGGAAGTATATTTATACTAATTGCTACAAACCGGATTCGTCGTAAACTACATAAATTTTAAATCGTCTAGCGTCGTCGCCGTTAAACTGCGGCCCGCGGGCCGCGTGTGCCTCGTGGGCCATATTTGTGCAGCCCGCTACATACCAAGCAAATTTAGATTTATCAAGACTGACTTTGCATATGTAGTTAACTAAATGTTTAGTTGTTAAGATAGTTGAAACCTTTAATCAATGATTGATTACCCACAACACACAATTTCTCTGAGATATAGTTTCCTTATGGCCCTGAACCTAACCGCAAATTGGATTTTTAATTACTTTGCATTCAATGAATAGTTGTTAAATTGAGGTCATATTTTATTAATAGGTCCCAAAAAATTCAATGGGTTGATTGTGTCAATCACCTAATTTCCACGATAACGAGGCACAGATTAATATCTAACAAATGTTAAAAACTAACAGATTTTCCACTAATCATGAACTAATTAGTGCTTAACCACAATTTCACCTGATGTTGAATAATGATGTGGCTTTACTAACACGGTAAATATAGAGTTGTATTTGTACGTAGGAAAAAAGGATTGTACACGCTTATAGTCCATCGCACTCCAAGAAACAATATTACTGGAATTATGTATTGAAAAAAAAATCGTAATACGGGTATATTTACATGGATGTGAAAAGATTCAATAAAAATATTTTTCTTTCAAACAGGTAGCGGCAGAGGGATACTTGCCACAAGAAGTAGAATTCATTGTTATTGACAACCATCCAACGTTGTTAAATGTTACATTACATTCGGCTAAAGTAAGTTCATTTCAATTTAATTAACCTATGTGTAAATACTAGTGTATAGTTAATATAGTATCTTTGACTGTATATACGGATATAATAATAACTTTATTAAAAGTAATTTGTGAATATAATAATACACTTAGAAGAAAATCTATGACGTAGTTTGCACATGGTGTTAGTCTATGTCTCTAAAAATTAAACAAGTTTTTGTGAGGAAAGACACAAAGGAGGATAGTAAAATATCATTAAATCACGATGATAATGATTTCCACTATGACGTACATGGCTTTCTTTCTTTCCTCCGAAAAAAAAACACTCAAATCTAAATCCAGAGAGTGTAAATTTATACGCACGACCGTAATCTTTAATTTAAAAAAAAAACTGATTCTTCATTTCTTATTCACTTTTCTTAGTATGTATGCATGATAATTGGTTTAAAAGTAGATTATGTATGTTGTAAATGTCTAGGCTAGCACTTCGAGTAACACTACAACTCGAAAACCTGAAGAAAGCTCGATGATTTATCCAGATGTATTGACTGAAGCGAAGACGGCAATTGTATTTCCTGCAAACTGATTTTCGTACACAGTCCTTCTGGTAGAGTACTATGTAGTAATATTATTGTACAGTTTCAAATAGCCATACTCAACTTGTTTCCTTAGGCTAACTATATAATGAAAATTACATACTAAATATTATTTGTATACTATTAAAATTTTGATTTGTTGCGTATTAAATTTTTGAATAGCCCAGACCAAGACTTATTAATCTTTTTTGTTTAGTATGGCTATAGACTTTAAAATTTTGCACGTACCTTTATAACGCTAAAATAGAAAAATAGGAATATGCATGAAATTAACAAAATTTTATGTATTATGTTTAAATATGCTTTTATAACAGAATAGCTTTGAAAATAAGGGACGTCTATTAATTATGTGAGATATATTTTTACTGTAATTTGAACCCCACTAGAGAGTTAATTAAAAAAAGTTATGTCGCGTATTCAATATTTAGTTATCTACAGAATGTTACTTATGAAAATGTATATTGTCTAAATTAAAAAGGTTTTAATGATTTTCATTGCAACTCTTGACACCCCTTACATTTTTCGTCGAATTCGTTCTACCGATTATGACTTCACGTAATATTTGCCGTCCCTAGTTATATTCACCATTCATGGAGGTGTGGGTTGTGTTTGATTTAAGAACTAAAGAGATTTTATCTTTGTATTCTTAATCAAACTTTGGTTGTCAAGGTTCTGGTGTTAACTTTTTTTTTTATTATTTCCGTCCATTTATATCTCGTGTAATGACATCATTTAAAAGACGAACTGTACTAAAATAGACAATATCTTGTACAACTAGCAATTGGAAAAATATAAATCCTTGGCTAACTTTTTGACCGCTCTGAACATAGTTGCGTAGAAACTAATTTAGGTGTAAATACGTGTTGTATTATTTGTGTAACATCGAGACCACGTAAGGATAAAGTAATGATAATTCTAGATTCCTATACCAATATTTTAACTTTGTTTTATATTAAACTCTTGACTATATTACACGCATGCCTCACCTTATGGCTATATTTCAGAACAGATAATTTTTTGAAGTTATAGAGGCTTTTACCTTATCGAGGTTCTACTGTAGTTATAACATCATTGAGTGGTAACGAAATCGCGAGCAAAATGAAGTATGAAATATCTCTGTAACAGTTTTCTGATTTAAGTATATGGTTTCGAATATCAACTTTTATATAATGTTGGTAAAATTGATATACTGTTTCAGCGAATAGACGGAGGGCCATATTACAGGCCGGTACCATTGCCTCCACGTCCAGCACCGACACCGGCTCCAGGCATTTTCTCTTCACTCACAAACTCATTCAGTAATCTCGTCTCAAATTTCTTTGGATAGATCCTATACGATTCTTATACCAAGACATATCTCAGGACTACATTTGTCGCATACTTGAGTAGTTTGTCGTGTAAATTAAAGACATGTGGATGAAGAGGATACGTCACAAATTTGTAATTTTACACAAATAATAGCCCTTTAGCATTGACATAGAAAAACCCAAGACGCAGTCTCGAATAAAAGTAGCGCTCAAAATCGTCCGCAAAAACTCGCATACGTGGTTATAGTTATGCAATAAACTTATGATTTTACAAAATCAACCTAACCTAAATGACTTAAATAACTTTAAGGACGTTTATACAAGGACGCAAGCGACGCGAGACTATTTGAAATGACTGCATAATTTTCAAAGGGTTTTGAGACGTTGACTGTACATTTTTGGTTTTTATATTCATCAATGCCTTTTACTGAAGAGAAAAACAAATGTTGGTTATATCTTTGATTTTGTTATATAAGTAGGTATATTTTAAGTACTTTAGATTATTTCCATTTGTAAGCCTATTTGCGCAAACATTTTAAGAACATAATATGTCCATTAGTATAGCACTTTCATTTAAATGATAAAAATTAAAAATAAAACTGCGTATCACCTTCATCCAATTGTGTCTTCAATTGATAGTAGGTACTTTAAATCGAATTTTCTAATTAAGATAGTATAAATAACTTTATTTTGTTTAGATAATACAGAAATCACAGAGCTTGTAAATATTAGTTTTTAAATATATTTATTTTTAGGAATAAAGAAATTATGATTACCATTACTTACTATTTTTGTTTAACTTACATTTTAAACAGAATATTCCCTATTTTCCCACATTCAACTTACTTATAAAGGGGATTTAATAAACGTAGTAAATAAAAATATACAGAATGTCCATATCGTTTTATTAACTGTAACTATAAGATATCCAGAAACACAATTTCGGAACAATAGCATGTACAGATTTCACCAAGACTTTGGTCACAAAAATTTCATAACCAGTTCATGTGTGTATGTATGTTGGATATTTTTACTATTATTTTTTTGATATTACAAATACTAATAGAATAACAAAAATAAGAAAAGACAAGATTATTATAATTATTTATCTGCTATCGTAATGTATTAACTACTAGCGGGCCCGGCAGACGTTGTCCCGTCCTGATTAAAAATAAATCATTGACAAATTATATACCAAAAAGTTCCTCATGAATCACTTTATCCACTGGTGAAAACCGCATGAAAATCCGTTCAGTAGTTTTTGAGTTTATCGCGAACAGACAGACAGACAGACGCGGTAGGAGACTTTATTTTATACTATGTAATGATAAACGACTTAAAGAACTTGGTATAGGCTCAATGGCTAAGGGTCAGGATGAAGTGCCACGTGGTCTCGTGCGACTTGGAAGGCAGCAATAAGGGCAGCGAGTTCGATTCGCTCGCTGCACCCGCTCGAGAGCCGCGCCTCAGCCTCCGACATCTTTATGAGGAGAGACACCACAACTTCGGGCGGAAGTTTCACTACAAACATATTCCCATATAATCAATCCAACAAAATTAATATCACAAAAGTACCCGATTTTAAAATATATCACGCAAAAAAAAGTCTATTCCTTTGCCACCATTCGTCACGCTATGTCACATCTTCTCCTTCCCCTTTTATTGCGTCACAAATCATACATCTCCGTACATAATATATGGCAATCAACAGTACACAAATTTCAACAATTTCGATAAAACACAATATAAGCAAAAATAACAAGTTAATAAGTCATTATAGAGCAAATATATACGTAAAAATATTTATATATCTAGTTCGATGAAATGAATGACCATAAAAACAATGGGGACCACCAGCTGAATATATACTCGCTGAATAAAAAACGTTCAAACGGGAGTCTCTATGTCGGATTTGGCATGATGATCATGGTGATAGTTGTCTAATCCTATAAAAATCCCTACCAACTCCCTTAATTAGCGGACTTACAACTGCTGAACCCTATATCACTATGGTGGTTGTTACATCCGAAACACAATTGCCAGGTTCAAAAAATGATGCCAGGTTCAAAAAATGATGCCAGGTTCATGAATCTAGAAAACTAACATCTATATAAACAGAAATCAATTGTCGAACGTATGTAAGCACATCACTTCAAAACCGCTGCACTTATTAGACCGATTCTTTTTTGTTGTGGCTCTAATTGTCAGGACAAGGTATTTAGGAAAGAAAATGTATGATAAATCATAGGAAAAGGTGAAAAAAATGCATATAGACGAGAGTGCGTGAGTGAAATAAAAGACAATAAGAAAATCTTCAAAAATATTGTTGTTGTTCAGTTGCCATTTTATTTCTTTGAAGATGTAATCTTATTGTCTTCGTTAGTTCACCCGTGTGAAACCGCAGCGGTCAGCTAGTATACATATCGTAATATATAAAAAACTACTCAACCGATCTTCATGAAAGTAGGCATTTATGTATAAATAGCTGTACGCGCAACTCCACACGCGTTTATTTTTTAAATTGCGTTAAAGAAATATAAAATTGTGAGATCATGAACAAATATAGAAATGCTCTTTAAAACAATTGTAAGTATAACACGCACGCCACTTACAGTAACATGAAACGTATACATTAGATATATAAATACTAAGTGTGTCAAATGAGGGGTTTATCATAGGCAACATATTTGGAACCTTAACCCTCCATATAACTATCTCAGTGCTCACTTACACTCTATAAGAAACTAATGAAACAATGATTTAAAGATGTTATTATAATGATATAATACGCCCATATTGTCAGTAAGTAATACGTTTATGGTCTAATATCTTATCAGAAAGACCCCTTCTATCTTCAAAATTACTATTAATAATTATAATGTTAACTTGTAAACAAAGAAGGAGTTGACGTCTTCAAATCTTGCATAAATATAAATCAAGATATAAAACTTTATATCTGTCTAAGCAGTTTTTAATATTTGACAATTTAAAGAGTGCTCTTTGAACTCGATACAATATTCTTATATATTACTATGGTCACTAAGTTATGTAGACGAAAACGCGGTAAATAAAATAAAATGGCTGCAAAAATGACTAAAAAGACAAAATATGTTTGTACATAGGTACAGATATATGAATTTCGATTATATTTATTCTTGGAGTCCAGTACAACGCACATGTTTACAATGAACAACATATTTATACTAAAATTCATGCGGACGAAGTCGCGGGTAACAGCTAGTCTAAAATAGAATAATCTAAATTACTTCTTATAAGGTCAGTTATCTGCCACTGAAAGTCCTGTGAAAATAGGTCTAACCGTTTTGGAGATGCACTGCGGGCGAAGCCGAAGCGCGGTTAACAGCCAGTCTAATTTGGGGTAGCCTAAGTAAAACCCGCTGTAATTTTAGCTATTTGCCAGTGAAATTCCCGTCAAAATCGGTCCAGCCGTTTCGGATATTAGCCGGAACAAACAGACAGACAGACCGGCAAAAAATTTAAAAATTGCATTTTTGTTATCAGTAGCGTGTATACTTTCATACCCAATCAGTAAACATTTTTTATTCTGATATCACATACAGACACTTCATTTTTATATTAGATTTCATTTTTATTTTATATTAGATAGGATAATTTACATTTCAATTAATGGCCTCAATATTTTGAAATTACAAATTAAATTATTGTCGATGTTGATAATTGTTATTAATTGTAAGTTTCATCGGTCTCGAACAGATGGCGCTTTAAATTAGTTTGTTGAGAGAAAACTGTAGGACTGGCTGTTACAGATATCTCATAGATGGCGCCACGCAAATACTTTATCATAATTTTATTTCAACGTGTAATAACTAAGCCACAGCTATGCGCGGCCGAATCAGCTAATGTAATAAAATAAGCTTACCTCTTTGTATTACAGTATGTATTTCAGTTAATATGTCGTTGAGTGCTAAACCCTTATTAATCTTCAAATTTTGGATATCTGTATCAATGATTTAAAGATAATTGTTGTAAAAGTTATAAGCAATTTTTGATTACAAAAGAAAATCGCTCAGTGTATATGAATGATCAATAAATATGCTAAAAGTAAAAAATACCAGAGAAATATGGGCCTACCGGAGGGGGGGGATTGAGCCCATTGGGGGGTGGCGGAATTGGGGGGGGGGGGGGGGCGGGGGGCCCCAAGGGGGGGGGGGGGGGGGGGCCGGTAGGGGGGGGGGGGGGGGGGGGGGGGGGGGGGGCGGAGGGGGGGGGGGGGGGGGGGGGGGGGGGGTGCGGGGGGGGGGCCAAAAGGGGGGGAAAAAGAGGGGGGGGGGGAAAAAAGGGGGGGGGGGGGAAAAAGGGGGGGGGGGGGAGAGGGGGAAGGGGAGGGGGGGGGGGGGGGGGGCGCGGGGGGGGGGGGGGGGGGGGGGGGGGGGGGGAGGGGGGGGGGGGGGGGGGGGGGGGGGGGGGGGGGGGGGGGGAGGGGGGGGGGGGGGGGGGGGGGGGGGGGGGGGGGGGGGGGGGGGGGGCTATTAACAAATATTGCTGTTTAGAAAATATTACATTTTAGTGTTGTACTTCCCATTATTATTTTATTAAATAATAAAAGTAGACAGTAAATTAGAAAGTAGTATAAGAAAAGTAGAAAGTAACGTATGTTTTATTAAGTTTAGAACAAAAGTTTGTAGATGTAAAGTAGCACTAACAAAGAGTAAGCGAGACAGATAAACTAAGATTTCCTTAAAGTAACTTAAGTTTTGTAAAAAAATACAAATTATTTAGTCCCTTATCAAACTGAAATAGTTTATAAAATTATCCGATACGAAATATATATAAGAGTTGTTGTGGTATGTATGCTTAGTACACTACATATATGTTTCAACAACTCATATATGTATGAATAATTAGCTTAGCTCAGGTTAGCTCAGATAAGTCGCGATTTACATGTATCAGGCAACAGCCCAAGCCGAGGTGTGCCGTGCACCCTTGAGCTAGTTGTCCAATAAAATCGGCTGACTGCTTTAAGTACTCGCCTAAGTAGTCCGGTGAAGCTGTTAAGACCTTAATAGGTCAATAGCGTAGTCAGTTCGAAAAAAAAATATTTAGGTAAAATATGAATCATGTAAACAAAGGTTTTTTTTTTATATTTTGATGATTATAATAATTATATGCAACTTCATAAAATGACCACTTTTGATGACAAAATGAAAAAACACACTGATATCTTATTTTACACTTCAGTCAATACTTTTACCATAGTCGCTTGGTTATGTTTAAATCAAAGTCCTTAACAACTAGACAAACAAAACATTTATCCTAGATTTTTACTTTAATAATAATTCAGTACTACTGGAATATACGAAAACAATTCTAAATCAATTTAAATAAGGATACGTGTGAAGCAAGTTGTGAAATCGTTCTCATTTAGCAGCCAATTGAGTATATTGTTTATATCAGAACGGAGCGGGTGTCCAACACATGTGTAGACATTATCCTCAGTGACATCACGGAACGCCAGCCACGTACTCTGCAGAGTGTTTAAAACCTTTCTCATGTCTCCCCCAGATAACGTCAAGAGAGCCTTCAAGCCATCCTCTGACATTTTTACTCTGTACAAGATATCAATGGAATTACTAAAAGCTCTCATATATCATCAGTTTCAATAATTTTCATGTGATACGCATTTTAACCCGAATATCATGACTTTATTGTATATTAGCTGTGCCCGCGACTTCGTCCGTGCGGAACCTGATGTAAAAAAGAGTGACTAAAAAAGCATCTGTAAGTATTTTAGTTCATTTACTATCTACTTTTCTCTCGTACTTAACTCGCGTCGTCATTAAAATTACAATAAATTTGGATAGACCGAACAGATTTTAATGAAACCAAGACTTTTCTCGAAAATAGGCTTTATAATTTTCTTGAAAAAGTTATATCATAAACGCACAGTACTTTAGCAGTGATGCGTGTTCAAACAAGCAGACAAATAGACATTACTAAAAATTATTGAAATGTATTTTATTACTTATCCTAGACACCTACAACTTTTTTTCACAAAAATCTAAAAAGTACAGACACATTAGATTTACATTGTTATTATATGTATAGAAATCAGGTAATATATTTATTATTCGTCTGACTTTTTTACTTCTCTCGCTAAATCTAATTAATGTAAAAAAAATGTTCATATGTACCTTCAGTAATATGTAACTTTCATTAGAATATAATTTGGGATAGTTTTGTTAAAGTCACCATGTTACTTACCCTTCACTAGCAGCTATTTCCTGCAACCGAGGCACAATCTGGATCTGATTGAGTGGGGCGAATCTAAATCTAGTACATCTCGACTGCAGCGCTGGGATTATCTTCCCTAAGTAGTTGCATATTATGCAGAACCTCACGTTCTCTGTATACTTTTCTATAACTGAAACATTTTTTTATTAAATTATATGTACATTAACATAATTTTATAGAAATAGCTTTTTTGCGATTTTATTTACGTTACATTTATAAAGGAAGATAGTTGGAGTTATATAGACTAGAACTTTCCTTAATAAACAGGTTAACACAGAGATAATCTCTCAAATGAAACTAAATTTTTATGGAAGTGTTTATGCTATCTACTACTTACTACTAGCTTTTGTTTGCAGCTTCGCTTTAACCCATCCCTCGGAAATAGTACATTATTTTGGATAAGAGGTACCTGTATACCTGACAAAGTATATATAATATGTAATGATGTGCGGTTCAGAAGTTGAGGCGTAAAAGTAACAAACAAAACAAACGCGCTTTGTCATTTATAATATTAGTAAGCGTAAGGGAGCCTACGTCCTATGTCGCATAAAGCGAACATAATTGCTTAGCGATTCGATGCGGTGGCATGTGAAATCAAAGCAAAGCGGTGCGACACGGCGGTTTTGTCCTACGTGCGCGCGAATCGCTGAATAGCATTAATTAAAAGTTCTTTATCCGACAACACAGTCGACTCGTGGTAGTCCGGTGAAGCTGTAAAGACTTTGCCAGGTCAATAGCATAGTCAGTTCGAGAGAAAAAAAAACAATCGACTCGGACAAACCGCCACCGCATCACATTCACGCGAAAATATCGAACGAGCTGATCGCGTTCGCTTCGCTTCATGGCGCGCCGTTTCCACCCCGCGCCTTTATTGGTCATGTAGGACACTTCAATAGACGTCAGTCGACCTTCGATCAAGTTATTGTTCATTGCCTTTGCCACTGCATTGCCGCACCGCTTCGCGCTCGCAAGGAAATCGCTCACCTAAGACACTGCGTTAGGATAACTCGCCACTAGATAGTGTTATGCTATACATATTTTATTCTTATAAGATTTCATATTCTAATTTAAAGCAAAAGAAGTCGCGGGTGGTTACTAATATAAAATTTTAGTACCTGTTTGGCCGCAACAGTATAGCTATGGGAAACTACTTATAAAATAAATTCCCGAATTAATTCACTACTACATTGTACCATAGAATCATCAAATATAATTATTAGATAGGGTAAGATACAAAGATTGATTACTGATCCTTAAATAGTCGCAGAGACACTGCTACAAGAAGCAGTAATAAATTTAACTTGAGGTTATTAAAAGATATGTAAAAACATTTTTTCAAAAAAAATAAACCGCCTTCGATGAGAAAGACAAATAAGGCACTAAAAAGCGAAAAATAACTGAATTATTAAATTAACCAAATTAAATAAAAAATATTGATATTCGCGCTACCTATTAATATATTTGAAGTCGATGCCAACCTACGGTTCAAATTTGTTGCAGGTAATAAAATATATATACTGTATAGATATACATTATGGTACACGAGAGTGAACCAAAACTTTGTATGTAGATGATATGAATGTAGGTTGGCATTGACTTCAAATATATTAATAGGTAGCGCGAATATCAATATTTTTTATTTAATTTGGTTAATTTAATAATTCAGTTATTTTTCGCTTTTTAGTGCTATATTTGTCTTTCTTATCGAAAGCGGTTTATTTTTTTTGGAAAAAGTTTTATTTCTCCATTTTTAGTGTCCATAAATATATCTGGTTTCTAATGGGTATAATAAATCGGTTCCAATGTCACGAAAATACATAAAGACGAAGTGGATGAAAATCAAATAAACAATATTTGACCCCCTTAGGGGTTGAATATTTTCTTCAAATTATATGGGACCACCTCTGAATATAACTAATTCAAATAAAAAAAGAATCATTAAAATCGGTTCATAATTGACGGAGATATCGATTAACATACATAAAAAAAAATACGTACAACCGAATGTAGTAACCTCCTCCTTTTTCGAAGTCGTTTAAAAATGAGCAGTCATCACTCAGTCTATCATACTTAATTGCCTTTGAAATTTTCAATATTATGGATGGCCAAAATAACGCTCATAAGATTTTTTTTACTCACTACGCTATTGGCCTAACAATGCCTTAACAGCTTCATCGGACTACTAAGGCGAGCGTTTAAGGCACACAGCCGATTTATTTTGACATCTAGCTCAAGGGTGCACGGCACACCTTGGCTTGGGCTGTTGCCTAGGTTATGCAAAAACGCGAATCTAACTGAGCTAACCTATACTAAGCTACATATTAATACGTATATGAGTTAGTGAAATATATACGTGAACCAAGCATGTATAACCTCAATAACTTACGAGTATACATACGTATGTGTATTTCGTATCGGGCAAGTTTACTGAACTAATACAGTTCGATAAGGGAAAAAAACCTTCCACTTTCATGTGTAAGCGTTGTGCATGCACGTGTGTGGAGGTGATATGTGTAACGTACTCAAGGACTCCACACCGAGAGAACGGACATAGGGTTGAGCCGGAAGGGTAATCTGTGATTACGCGGGCGTGGCTGCTTATTAGATTGTAAATAAAACAGACAGTGTAACAACAGTTTATTATATGTTCTATTATTGTACACAACAAACAGAAGAAGAAGCTCCTCTTTGTAATCTTCTCAAAGCTTTTCTGTTCATGATAAGCGATTGTCTCGTCTCAGTCTGATGGGGCGAGGGTGACGTACGCTTCACTTCAGGCGGATTTGGTACTGATGCAAGTCTGTCATTAACTACAAGGGCCGGTAGACGTCGCACCTTAAGTCCTATTACACGAGCTACTAAATTTGTAAAGGTGGTAGTAACCTAAAACAATAACAATACATTCTTATCTACAATACAAAAATTCAGAATAGAACAATATAGAATAGAATAGAAAATAGAATGTAGTTATATTTCAAAATAAGCTAAAACCTCTTTTAGCCATTTCTAATCTTTTACGTTATTTTTCAAGATCTTCAAATTGTGTACATCATTACATAGTATAAAACAAAGTCTCATACCGCGTCTGTCTGTCTGTTTGCGATAAACTCAAAAACTACTGAACGGATTTTCATGCGGTTTTCACCGATAGATAGAGTGATTCATGAGGAAGGTTTTGGTATATAATTTATCAATGTTTTTTTTATAATTAGGGCGGGTCAACGTCTGCGGGCCCGCTAGTAATTAAATATAATTACCATATCCCCTGTCCGGGCAGATCCTTTGTAATTTTCCAATAAATGTTGAGACGCCAGTTTCTGTACACTAGAAAGTCTGACAGCCCTTTGATGCTCTAAATCTGATTTATTCCCAAACAGCGCCATTATAGGTTTCCTAAGTTCAGGTTCAAAAATCTTTTTAACTGTTGGTACCCATACACTGAGTCTATCAAAACTCTGTAAATTTGTTAAATCATAAACAAATATCACCACCTGCAAAATTTGTATATATCATATTGGGATAATATTTATCTATACATATACATAATAAGAATATAAATCTAACGTGTCTGTACTTTTAGATTTTTGTGAAAAAAAATTGTTGCAGGTGTCTTGGAATAAATAATAAAATACATTTCAATCATTACACACTTTTGATTTTTAGAAATGTCTGTTTGTATAAACACGAACCACTGCTAAAGTACTACTTCCACAATAGAACCTCACAAAGAAAATCATAAAGTATATCCTCGAATGACACTTGGTCATGGATTCATTAAATTTAACTATATCAAAAGTTATTGTAATTTTAATGACGACGCAACTTAAGTACAAGAGAAAAGTTGATAAGTAAATGGACTTCATTTTCCGGTGACTTTATTAGTCACTATTTTTTTACATTAGTTTCCACGCGGGCGGAGTCGCGGATACAACTAGTTTTTAAATAAAATTTAACAAGCACATTGTTTGTTTCATTATTTTTAATCTGTGTTGAACTTACATCAGAGGCATACAAATAGTTGGCCAACATTTTGGTAACAAGTGCATTACCAGCAACATCACATAATTGTAACGGTATAGGAGGTCGTAATCCTAAACACTGACCAGCCATCACCTCAGCACCTTGGGTTCCGCTATTAGTTATCACATTTGTACCCAAGTAACGTGTGCAAAGTGTAGTCTAAAAAATAATAACAATAAAAATATGAAAAGAATTTGTTCTCTGATTTATTTTTGGACAATTGACTGCAAAACCAGCAATAACAACAGTAAATCTATGTGCTTACTGTAAACAGCAAAATAGAACCAAATTCAATAAATTGTATTCAGGTATAGTTCTGAAAAGATGTCACCATTGAGAAATAAAAATTCAAAAATATATTGTCAATAAAAAACCAGCCACAGAATTACTTAATTTTTTTAGAAATATGTCTTTGGTGTGTAAAAAATGTATATAATAAAGAAGTAACCGACAAAAGGAACATATTTAAAAATATGTATTGTATTTATATTGTATATGTATTTTTTAAGGGCACCCTAATTGTCGTCCATAATTTTCTTTTACAAGCTCTACTACAGAGACAAACCACACACATTCCGATATCTTTGTATGCCAACTTCACAGACATACCACTGTGCGACGTGATAACTGTTCAAGAAAGATAGATTAGATGTTGTATTGGGATAACTTTGTCCTATAAAAAATCCAAAAATTTTTGTAAAGGTCACCAAGATTTTTTTTTTTATTCTTTCATTTTTTAATTTTTATGGATACTTTTCGAAATTCCCTTCAAGGGCACTGTGTCCCCGCATGCCACCACATAAAAGCTCTGGCTATTATTTATAACTCACAAAGAATAGAACGTACTGTCAATAAGCTCTGTTTTTTTAAAGTTAAATGATATAACTAATCACTACAGTTTATTATTATTGCACATCACATGTAAAAATAAAAGAAATACTTACCTTTCCAGTTGCTGGCTCACCAACAATAGTGATCTTGATTGTTCTGCTTTGAATTTCATCCTCACTATCTGACATTATTTTTATTTATATTTACATTACCCTCTATAGAGAGGATAGACACTTAAAACCATTAGCTACTTTAGCCATAAAATTATTTGTATGTATACTCCCTGTCACTTTTGTTTTGATTAAAGTTACTTGGCAACTATTTCACTAATGCTGATAGCTTTGTATTTTTTTTATACTTACTACAGTATAAGAATGAAACCTTTTAACAAACTATTGCTTACTCATATAGGCTGTCAAAATTAGATTTAATCATTATTTGTTACAAACAAACTGTAGAAGAGTGTTACTTCACCATTTTTAAGGAATGCTATCAGAAATTGAATTGAAATATTGAATTAATATTACCCATATATACAAATGTTTAAGACCAAGAAAAGTTTAAAACCATTCTTAGTTATCACAAAATGTAATTACATATCAACATACTTATATTTTTTATATCACCTACATTTGTGATGTGATTTTCATTACTTAGAATACAAACTTGAGATTTCATCATTACTAATATTATAAATGTAAATGATTTTGTTTGTTTGTTATGCTTTCATACCATAACTAATAAATATATGGGATTAAATCTAAATTAATGTGACAAAAGTAACAACACTTTACAAAAAAATATCTAATCTCAAAACAATAAATAATTTTCACTTAAATTTGAATACAAAATACTGTAATATCATACATTATAGTAACCAAAAGAATGTTAGTACTCTATATTTGTGTATATGATAGTATTGTTCCTTTATTATTCTTATGGATCATTTATTGACTTGTGTTTGAGTAATCAATGGCTGGGGGTAAATTTCATTTAATAAATAGTGCAATAAAACCCAATTAAAACTTATTTTTCTGTTAATAAGGTTAAAACTAGTTTTCATATATTATTTTTTATTAATCCTACTCTCGCATGTATAGAAATTGCAATTCTGTGTAACTGTTAGTATATGTACATATACATAAAGCTTACTCGGTAGTATGATGAAGCTGTCAAGGTCTTACTAGGCCAATAGCGTAGTCAGTTCAAAAAAAAAGCATAAAACTTACTTCTTCTCAGTGCATTTTGTGCATCATTTGTCATTGCATCTGCTTCATCTAATATGATCAATTTAGGTCCAGCCTTAAATATTGTTCTAGTTGAAGCAAAACTAAGGATCTGCCCTCTCACAATTCCAATACCTCGATCATCTGAAGCATTTAATTCTAAAACCTGCAAATTTATTAAATGTCATATACATATGTAATAATTAAGCTGTTAATTATGCCCTTATTAGCAATATTTGTTTAAAACATATGCTATATTGGTGTGTGAAAACCAGCTATGTATTTCCTGTAATTAAATATAAAAAAGAATAATTTGAAGCTCTAGAACATAAATTTAATTACAACTACAATGTAAACTCTTTATAACGTCGTTTGTTATAACGAAAAACTTTCTATAACATAGAAATTAGTTCACTTTGTTTGGTTTACCACAAAACCATTCATTTGTTCTCTTTCTTTCCTCCCTATAACGAAAACTCTTTATAACAAAAAAAAATGCTCGGTCCCTTGAAATTCGTTATAAAGAGTTTAAACTGTATTTACAAAATATGTTCTTTTAAGTGAAAAAGAAATCCTAGAATTTATAACAATTCAGACAACAATTTTGGAATCTAAAACATACTCAACATCAATAATGTTTATGTATCATATTTCACATAAAAGCACCATCTTACATTTACATAGATGTCTTGAATACCCATTGTGTTTGAACAAACCCTGCATAAAACTGACACAATTGCAAGACAATTTTAACAAAACAAACTAACCATTGAATTAAACTGTTGTGGTGTGTACATTTTTTTGGCACATGCTAAAATTGTAGACGTTTTGCCAGTGCCAGGAGGTCCATAAAATAAAAGATGCGGTAATTGATTTTCCTTCATAAACTGATTTACTGAAAGACAAAATCATAAGTCAGAACTATAGTAAATATGTACCACATTGGTTACACTAATAATTCTAGATGTAAAACCATTTACTTGTCTTTATAATGTCTTCATGAGATACTAAATCCTCTAATTTAGTAGGCCGGTATTTCTCGACCCTGAAATAAAGATTCAATACTATTATTGTACTAATAAAAGTATTGATACTATTATTATCTATTTTCGATTCAAGAAACGAGAAATGAAACTATTCTATACAAATAACGAAGATATTTAGTATAAGGATTCAAAGGTATCAAGACGGATAGTAATAAATTGAGGTTATGCGTTACTCTCATCAGAATATCCACAGGTAGACGTATCTGTTAAGATTGATGTAGTCATAAAATAGCAAATTACAATAATAACTAATCTATCTTAAAATGTAACGAAACGATATGCCGGAATCTAAAAATCACGAAAAGTGAATAGAGATAAAACAAATCAGTTCTTATTTATACAGTATTTTATGTATCATACATATATTACGAAATAATACTAACCAAGGCAAATTTGTAGTGACTTCTCCCAGAGTCATTTTCAATTATTATATTACCAAATTCAACAAAATGTGTATTTTATATTTACAAACAAAGGGTGAAACGCGCCAAATTATATTATGTACCACAGAGTATACAATACTATAGTGACAGAAAAAGAATATAGTTACTTTTAGGTAATTTTAGTCGTAAAAAAACAATATTCACTTTCTGATCGTACTTCGTAACATTTTATTGTTATTATACTATATATAAATGGCAAACAATTAAAATATTTTAAGGTAAAGCCGCTTTGGGCTAATATCAATTTATGCAGGTGTTTTCATTAAAATGTTTGATATCTACAGCTGCAAATAAGTACAATGAGCAATTTGAAATACAAATAACCAAAAAAATATTTAAAGTGCATGTAAATATATATTTCGAATATTGTTATTAAGAAGTATTTAACAAACGTTCAAATTCGTTCATATCAGAAAAAGATAGTCGTTTATTTCTACATTAAAGTTTATATAGGGAGTGAAACTTAAACGGCTGTGCGGCGTTACGATCGACAGTAGAAATAAATGTGCGTAATGAAATTATATTGGAATATTAGCGTCAATAAATCTTGTTATCATGCAAACGTTGAAAATTTCATATGCGTTGATACAAACTACGTCTCTGAAATGATGTCGTATATACACGGAACAAAAAAATACGTCCCGACTTTTGAATCGTATTGTTCATATTCTATCCGGGAATCGTAAGTTTAGATTCGTAGATAATTAGAATGAAGCATTAATTTATAGCTCATTTAATTAATTTATCGAAAATTAGATATCTTTCAAATATCGACACTTTAATAAGTACGTTACTTTTCTTCCGCCACCGCTCACAAGGAACGTATCGATACCTTGTTTTTGATACCGTGCCCACTATGTAATGCTACTCCGTGTATTATCACAAAGTTTTGTATACGGTAGCAATAAATTTAGGTGTGCCATCATGTCGCAAAACATCGTCATGCGTTGCGAATTACTAGATTGCATGACGATAATTGGGCCGGATTTTTTACGCACATCCAAGGAGTGTAGCGGACGCTAATTGGGAGTTGTTAGAATGACACGGGTGTGAGAACATTTAACCTGCGCCTTTGTCTAAATGATTTTTGATGTTAATTTTAGCGTGACAGCGCAAATAGTCATATGGAGTCAATAATTTTTGGCATAAAACACTTTCCTTTCTATGCAGTTACCAGAAACAAATAAAAAGAAATATCATATAATTGTTTCACAAGATACCAGCGATGTAGGACGAAATCGTTTTAAGGAGAAATTATTTCACACAAAGAGGAATTTGTTCGGTTGTACACAGACCTTAATTAACACCTGAAATATTTACATATATACTTACAGAATTTAATACTTCAATCGCGTATTTTAATTATTTTCTGTAATTGCGCATTGGAAGCCCTAATTATTGATTTATTGAGCGGTTGTGTATTTGAAACGAAGGATCTCCGTGCGATACTTTAGAACACATATGCGTGACACATGCACACATACGTATGTGTCACGATACAGCATCTTCGGATACATTGTTGAAAGAATAAAAAAAGCATGTTTTGCGATCATTTAAATGATAAAAATCATTAAAGTAATATCGTTTGTAAAACTACATATACTTATTTCTAATATATTGACGTTGGCATATGTGAAACTGATAAACTAACACGATTTAAATGAACATCATGTACATCCATATTACTACAACACGCCATAGGTAACGTTGCAGCGCATCAAATACTGTAGAATTCCAATTTATCGTCATGAAAAAAGGCTATGTAGATATTTCAATAAGACACGTGTGCTCAGCTAGTATTATTATATAGAAAAAATTCTTAAAAACATATGTGCAGTGGGTACACAAGGGGTAGAAGTGAAACCTTTATAAAATGATAAAATATTCACATAAACGATACACGTGAACAATACACCACACTACTTATGCCGCCTTTCCCAAGGCTCTGTAATTCCCAGGTGCACACACTCGTACGCAATCACACGTACTAATACGAGTACACAGGTACGACGCTCGTGCCAAAGTAAGTATTAAAGTAATATACAAGGAGACCATGCGAATATGAGAAACACAGTGTAATGTATTCTATCTCATTCTCTCCTACGTTAAAACCTATAAATGTATATGTTTGTCTCTTTTTAATGTCGTTTTTTCGTTTCATCGAGTTTCAAATCACGACGGGGCTAAAGAAATTTTCACTTAAAGACATGTACTTAAGTAAATAATTAAAACACATTTAAAGAGAATAATTTATAGAAAGAGTATTATATCTGTGACCTTTATTCACTTATGTCCAGCCATCATCTCGGTATGTGATAATCCATTATCATTAATAAAAATCGGTAAATAGATGTTAAAAATATTACATATTATTATAGTACATTTTCACTATCGATTAATGTTATGTTCTATATATCTTTCTAGTTGAGCTCTAGTCACGCCGCTATGGGTGTCCCCGCTCAGGATGGCAATAGCAAACGGTTCCCAGGGCCACATCACACGGTTACTATACGAACTCAACATATCTAGTTTTGCTTCAGTAGGAATGTAGTATTCACTTCGTGGTTTATTGTTCTTCCCCATACTGAAATAATATTTGCAACCGTTCTTTTTGGACATTTGAGCCGACCATGGATCTGTAAGTTATATATAATTTATATTATAATTCATATATTTTCTATATAAAAAAACAAAGGCGCACATCACGCAAATACTACTGGATAAATTTCGATCAATTTTTTTTTACTTTTACATTTTAGACACTTAGTCCTTACGATATTTTCATTTAATATAAAGTTTTAAGAAACTACGATTTTCATAAACACTACGCGTTCAGTGATTTATGGATTGGGGCAAGCGTGGTGTGCATGCACAGGAGAAATGAAGTAAACGAAAAAGATTGTTTACAAATAAATTTTATAAGCAAAGTAAAATTATTACCAGACGACATTGTGGCTTTCAGCAAGACTTTAAAATGCTCATGTCAATCTACATACGTAAATCTACACTACTTGACTAAACTCAAAATAAGAAAGTTATATAGCTATAATATTAGAATGGGAGACTCTTTAATGCTGCTACTTTATGACTTATATTGAGTGATAATTATACATTTTTGCACATTCCTAAGAAGAATACACTAATGGACCGAAAGCCTTCAATCTACTTTGTAACATCTTTATTACTCACAGACCCGTTTATCCTAGGTTTAAAAATCTTGCAATTTTGCATCGACTTTCATATGACATTGGCACCCGTTAAAAGAGATTTTTTGATAACTGATCTCTTAAAAGAATGGAAAAGGTGTGAAACTATTTACATTAAAATTTGACGCCTCTAAAATTAGAGACGTGAAAATCGCTATATTTATTCCTTTTTATCAGTACATGAATAAGTTACATAATTTTGCAAAATCCATCCAATAGAACTTTCACAGGGGAACGAAATTGCAAGAAAAAATAAAAGAAAACTCAAAGCTGTAGAATAGATTATTTTTGTCGTCTGTTTCGTTGATTGATTCGCTGATTTACATCTATATTTTGCTAGGGAAATCACCTTTTATCTCTTTCATAAATAAAATAGAGCCAACAACATAAAATGACCCATTCCTATTAATTCTGTCTGGCGAGGATATAGTTACTGCTTTCTTGACTCTCTTCATCGCACGATACTCCAAGTTAAGTACAACTGTGGGAAACTGCTCCAAATTGAACATTCTCTTACATCTTATCGGAAGTGCTAGACTGTCAAACGGCCTATTCAAAGCCGTGCAAAACAAATCACACTGATTTATCCTGTAAATAGTCAACATAAATTATTGAACATTTATCTGCTATATATTGTGGGAAATACTGAATATAGTTCATGACTGGCTGTTGATAATTAAATTTTGTGTTGTTTGCAATCGAAACTAAGTCTTTTCGCCCACGCCGTTTTCTCGGAAAAGGGAACTTTTTAGGGGTTTCAAAAATAAATTATTAACGACCAGTCCAATGTAAAATTTTACAAACTATTTTTATTTATAATAACAAATTATTTACAAATATTTACTTCTATAGTCGTGGCGAATTTTAAGATTTGGTACACTATGTCCAGAAACTTTACCTCTCCATAAGTAATCCAAAAATAAGGTATTGATTTTGATATAATGAGGCTTTAGAAGTTTTGTAATATACGGGAAATAACAGAATTTATCCTCCATCCATCCTTTACTTTTTCAAAGTTGTGCTTTATTAACTTTCAAAGCTTACTCTGTCGGGCGATAGCCATAGGGTACACACCCTTCCTTCTCTAATTTTATTTTATAGAGGCAAAGTTTGTGAACATGACTGTGGGAGGTAATGTCTGAAACGAATAATCCGATTGTCAAAATTCTTTGCCTAATCTGATTATCAAAATTCTTTAGACTAATCTGATTATCAAAATTCTGTGATTAATCTGATTGTCAAAATTCTTTGCCTAATCTGATTATCAAAATTCTTTAGACTAATCCGATTGTCAAAATTCATTGACTAACCTGAATGTCAAAATCCTTTGACTAATCTGATTGTCAAAATTCTTTGATTAATCTGATTGTCAAAATTCTTTGCCTAATCTGATTATCAAAATTTTTTCACTCATAGTGTTTAAGTCAAGATTGATAATTTAAAGATACTTTATATTATAATTTCTTCCAAATAAATGTTTAATTCTCTCTCAACCAGCGTGTTCCGTTCGTCTTATGACATGAAGTCATTCAAACGAGGTGTGAAGAGGCACTTCTGCAGGTCGGCATGATAGCGATGACTGCCATTGTTATTTAACACCGAGAGTCACCGTTATTTTGGAATGCACTGTGCTTTCTATCAGGTACTGGGCAGTCATTATGCTGAACCAGTTTAAAGAAGAAATGAACGCATACGAAGCCTTGAGAAATTGCTGGTTTTTAATATGACAGTATTAGGTTATTAATATGGTGGCACATGCCTGACACACATAAAACATATTTGTTATTAAATAGATATTGTAAATTATTTAATATAGACAAAATATGGTGACATGTTGGTGAATAGAAAACATCAGTTACCTTTCACTTAAAGCTTCACGAGAGATGTCAACACCGCCTAACATCATTGCATCAATCACATGTAAACATTTCGTGAATATTTGATTATTTCCTTCACCGTGATACTCCTTTACAATCTGTATAAAAATTATAATTATAAAAATGTATGTATGTTCTCATCCAATTTGTAATTTTATTTACATATTATATTTTTATTTATTAGAAAGAGTTAACTAGGTATATCCTATTAAAAACATGAATAAATGTGTAAATCTTATAAATTTATAATAAGTAATAATAATTTTACTTATGATTTCAAAACTGCAATGTTTATTTATTTGTACTTATTAAATATATAAAAAAATAAATTAATAGTGTATGTTTGTTTAGTGATATTCAATTCTATTTATAAGTATACATAATGACATAAATCAAATTACATAGTCAATATATAAATAATGTGACTTCGCCATTGATATACAAAAACCCAAGATGCACACTTAACGTCTCACATTGGACATACAAATTTTGGGTTATGCACTCATTTCAAATAGTCTCGCGTCGCTTGCGTCCTTGTAAAAACAACTTTAAATCATTCAGGTAAGGTTGAATTTGCAAAATCATAAGTTAAGTAATCATAAGTTTTGAGCGCTACTTATATTCGAGACTGTGTCTTGGGTTTTTATATGTCAATGGACTGCTCCCACACAATCATACTTATAGTGATATTATATGTGTAATATCGAGTTACGATCACTGTTGTTGTAGCTCTGATTTAATTCAGGCAAAAAAACCACAGAATTATAACGTTTTAGTAAAATTCTATTTTGAGCTTTAATTGAAAATCTTTTCGATGTAAAGTATTATGTCTAACATTTTTCAAATCTCTGTTAGCTTCACAAGCTTGCTTGTGCAAAAATAATTGTATATGCAAACCTATTAATTGTACACTAATTTTTATTTATGTCTCTTTAGGAATTTTTAAGCCAAACACTTCAACCAATTTTTTCTAGTACAATACGCCGCACAGATACAATCAAACGTTTTCTGTTGCAGTAAGAGGTGACAGCGGCCAATCAATTCCAGGCAGAAGTGGGTACACAATAATGTTCACCCTTATATTTAGTAATGAATTTCCACATAATAACGCCTTCATCAATCAAATAATTAGTAGATACACTATTCAAATTATGTCAGATGTTTATCTATGATAGGATTTTTTGTTATTCAATATTTATGCATATACAATTACATTATAAAAACTTACCTCACCATAAAGCAGCGTCTTAGCTGGCAAATTTATATGTAAATCGACAACACTTTTCCAGCCATTAGGTTCGAGTTGGTAAACATGTTTGCCACCGCAACCTTTAAAATCGCATTTATAAATATTTGATAATTCGTTTCATTTCTTTAAAAAACCAATTTATTTTAATATCCATGAAACAAGGAGCATACAAGAACATACATATTACCAAATTAATATGGGTATAAAAGGGTTTACTGTAAGACCAGGCCAAACTCGTTTGTTATTTTAATTGAGGTCAAGTACATAAGCTTTTTCTGACATGAAAACGTCTTCCGTCCGGCTGCACGCATGGAAAAGCACAACTCATTGTCGCGTTCCGTCCGAGCCGAGTGTGCAAGCGAGAGCGCGGAACAAGCGATAGAGGCGCGATCGGCCTAAGCGTTGGGCTTGTGACGAGTCTATCTATATACAGGTGAATTGTTAAACAGCAGCATATTTTCAGGGGTTACTGAGTAGTCTTTTCTGGTTATAAATCAATTTAAAAAATAGGTGCTCACCATTTGACGTAATTATCTAGAGAAAAACAAAACTGATATACCCTAAACATCTGGTAATTTACGCAAAAACGAACGCAATGAATCACACCGTGACGCGCACTCCGCCTCGCGCCCATCACGTCGGCCCACGCCCCGCTTTCGTTTATTCCACCGTGCGGCATTCCGACGATAAGGAGATACGTAATGATTAACCTTAAAAAGCGCCCCTTTAATATTGTTCATTGAATCTAGATGTGATATTTTTTACGTTTAAAAGTATCGTTCCCATACTTCTAAAAGTTTTAGATCAAATTTTAACAAAGGTTCTCTTTGTTGTTTATTAGTATTTGTTTGTAAATTATATAATATAATAATAATATAATTTGTAAATTAAATTTCGAGCCAATTTGTTTACGGATCAATGAATCATAAGGTCTACATTCGTCTGTATGTAGCTTAAACCAATATGGTTTTCGACAGTTCAGGGGTTAATAAAAGTTCTACAATTGTGCTATAGTTTCATCACTATATTTTTCTTTAACGAAAGTTGCGAACTCACGTCTTTTGAATGCTCGAATACGCTAACACTAGAAAAAATCACTTCTGACACACATAATGTTCATTACGTCAGATTAAATAATCCCAGTAGTGGGATACTGAAAACTTAAGCCAATAGAAAGAAATATATATTTATTCAACACATATTTAGAAGTATATAAAAAATTAATGTGAGGCATGTGTTGCATGGAGTGAAAAGGTCTTTGTCTCAGGACAGGCCTACAACTGCAAGCGTTGTAGCGCTGGTTTTCAGACAAAGCCTGCTGTATACTAAATAAATGGACTTACACGATGTTTTCAAATTAATATTATGCATGTCCTTAATAATGTAACGCAGTACTGCCTATAAACGATGCGATACAATGATTTCACGAAACTGCGGAATTAGATGCCATTTTCAAACGACTGCACACTAGCTCAAAGATCACATGATGTACTACAATACTCACCTATGAAAATTTTCAATTCTGCACTATTTTGGCCGCTACTTAAGAACATGAAATGCCAGTCATAAACATTCTTTAATTTATTTAAGTCCCGTTCTGTCTCGAGATAGTCCGGCGATTTACCCAATACGTTCGATTTGAAGGAGAACGTGTTTTGAGAATCTGGCGGCGGCTTACTCAGACCTGATAATATTAGTTTCAGTGTATCGTCCGCATTTTGATGTTTAAGTTTTGTTCTCACCTGGTCTGGGAGCTGAAAATTAATTGGAATTTATTCATATCTATATTATCTTCTTTATATATATCAGAGGTGGCCAAGCGTCTTGATAGTCTGTCATTTTTCAAAATTTGAAATTTTTCGCAGGCCGTAATTAAATACCTATTTTAAAGGTTTTTTGTTTATTTATATAGAAATTATATTTATTGGAAACATATAAATAACAGTTAATTGATTACGTCTCTGTTCGCCCGCGTAGTTTTCAGTGAGTCATATTATTCTTAACTTACGGAAATGAAATTTGTTACAACGTTGCACTTAATCTCTCATGATTCTCGATAGTAATTTAAAATATATTTTGAAACATATACGGAACGATAATATTTAAAAAAAAAAAAAATAATAGCACAAAAATGAAAAGGGAACTCGAATACATTTATCGCAAGCTACAAACGATCCTTCAAAAAGTTGCAGGTTGACCACCCCTGATATATACAGGCTGAATGTTTAGACAGTAGCAATATATATGAAGGATACTCTGCACTTGATTCTCGTTCTAATTCAATTAAAAAATAGGGGCTTAATATTTGACCTAATTATCTAGAAAAATATAAAAATTATACACAATCCTCTACGCGTCTATGTTAAAGCACAGTTTCAATGACCATCGGGAGATTTCCCTTTCACTTGGATGTGAATGTGGGAACGTCAGGAACAAAACAAAAGGGTTTATTGTCCGTTTTATTATCGAAAGTTATTAACTCCGTAAGCCTATTGTATCTTTTGGCACCGATCATTGCACCTAGGTTTATTACGATTGTGTTAATACTTTTGAAAGTCTTAGAACAAACTTTAACTTAGGTTTTCTTGGTTGTTTATTAGTATTTGTTTTGATATTAATGGTTTGGAATCACAACTGGAACCGGTAGGTGGCGCTGCGGTTGAATTTTAAGATTGTTTTATTATCAAGGCCTGGACCGCTATATATATAAAATGAAAGAGTTCACTGTTCGTCAGGTACGCAAAGTCAAGACTAATACAGTTTTTACATAAAATCAACATTTAACTTATAAAAAAATAGGGCTGTCCTATTAATAACATTATTACTTGGTTAAAGTACTCACTTTCCATAAATTCAAACACTGTTCTTTCATTTTAGCTTGACTTTGTTCTTTTAAATTTTTATCTTTACTGAATGCTGCTATTTTTAATAAATTCTTTATCTGTTTCTCTCCAATTCTGTAAAGAACAAAGACATTAAGTTTAATGATTTTACACATAATTAGCGAATCACATAAAACTGTGTCCATACGAGAGGCATAAAATTTCAGAATCTATAATAGCAAGGAATATAATGAAAGAGTTCAGATGTTGGAGAATTACGCTTTGGTAAAACTCACGAACTATAAATAAGGAAAAATATACTAGATTAAAGTGATTCACACAATATTTTGAAATCGACACAGGTAGTCACTACAATAATTACACAGCTCTCCAAAAAAAGATTTTTTTTTTGTTGCCCTGGATTTCTGTGAAAATTCTCATGTTTTCAAGTATCCAGATCAAGAATATATTTATGAAAGCACTGACTGTGCTCTTATTTTTATGATTTTCACAAATCTCAAAATTTGAACAATAATCAGCTTTTCGTTCATAAAAATTGATTTTATCAGTCATGATTAGGCTTTTGCGCAACTTTTTTGCTCATATAAACATCACGTGATCCCTCCTCTTAGCGCTCCCCACCCTTTGCTCTGCAGAACAGCTGAGATCTCAGTTATTCGACAATACGAAGTACTTATACGGGAATCTAAATACGTTCTTATGAGTTTATATTCCTCTAATTACTGAATTTATATTTAAATATATATTTGTTTAAAAATTTATTATATTTGTTTTGTCTTTTAAAATGTGAGTTCGTCACGAAGAAAGTGTAAATATAGTTCTGATTTGTTCTGTTATATTTGCAGTGTTTATTTAACGAAAAAACAACAACGAAATATCACAGACTTTGTGAAGGAGGCTTACAATGAATATTTCGGTTTTAAAATAGACAAATTAGAAAAACCATGGGTTCCTCATAAAGTTTGTAAATTGTGCGTTGAGTCTTTGAGGTTATGGAAAAAAGGAGAACGTTCTGGATTAGACTTTGGTGTTCCGATGATCTGGATGGAGCCTACAAATCATTTCGATGATTGTTACTTTTGCGTTGTAGATGCTAAAGGTTTTAATCGCAATCAAGCCTGGAGATATCCAGATTTACAGTCTACAAAATGTCCTGTACTACACAGTGAAAATCTTCCTCGGCCTATTTACGTTTCAAAAGTAGTACGAATGCCCTCAGAAACAATGATGTTACCAAATACACAGAAATCGGGACAGTCTACAAGTGGAAGTGAATGGGAAGGTGAAACATCGACGCCTAAGTTATTTTCTCAAAATGAACTCAGTGACTTGATTCGTGATCTCTATTTATCAAAGCAAGGATCAGAATTATTAGCTTCAAGATTAAAAGAAAAAAATTTATTGGCCCCAACAGTGACAATTACAACATACAGAACACGAGAAAAAGAGTTATTGCAATTTTTTAGGCAAATGATAAAAGACTCAGAATTTATTAAAGTTATGACTGTTCCGGAAAGTAAAGCTTGGGAAAGTTTTGTATTGGTAGTCGAAAATTTCCTAGGTAATCATAAAGCACCAAATTATGAAGAAATTGTGCAAAATATGCTGACAAATTTTCAGATTCTAGGAGCAAATATGAGTATAAAGTTACACTATCTTCGCAATCATCTAGATAAATTCCCGGATAATTTAGGGAATTATAGTGAAGAACACGGAGAGCGGTTCCACCAGGATCTAAAGGTGATGGAAGAACGGTATCAGGGTCGCTGGGATTGTCATATGATGGCAGATTACTGCTGGTCTTTAAAAAGAGATTGTCCAAAGAAGAATTATAAAAGAAAAGCTAATAAAAGGCGTTTTATGGAAACATAGTGAAAGTTTTTAACATTTTTTTTCTATTTACTTTAATGTATCTGAATCTTTCAAAATAAAACTAATATTTTCAACATTTATGTCATTTTATTTCTTGTTTTCCGATTTTTTTAGTTTAAAATGAAAATAATAATTTTAACAAAATTAAGAGCAATTCTTACAAAATCATTGATAGTTTCATGAATTGTGAGCATAAATATATCCAAAATCAGTCTTATATCCAGGGCAACAAAACCACTGTATACCAGTGTTATTTATAGACGTATTATAACTTACGAATAAAATGTATTAGTAGCTCTCCTAAACTAATCACATTACTGTCAAAAATATAAGACAGTGATATTACATCTACCTAGAGAAATAGTTATCAGCAATTCAATAAATAAAACTATTGTTTTTCGATGAAATTTGCAACAAATGATTTTTTTATTGGTAAATAATACAAATACGTTTACTAGACAAAAACACGTATTCTGGAAACATGAAAAAGCATATCAATCAAGAAGGATTTTGAGTATAAATAAACCTCTTAGGAGATTGAGTATCTTAAAATCGTCTTAGGAATTAATTATATGTAGAAAAAATAAAGCAGGTGTATATACCAAATGATTAATTTTACGTTTGGGAACTAAAATAATCATCGTAATTATATGACAACTAAATATATTACATTTTTTGTTATACAAAAACATTACAATTATTTTATGTAGTCAGGATAAATTGAAAGTATACTTACATACAATTACTCTTATATACGTATTCAAAGAATGCTGTATCCTCCTGAATGACACTCAAAGGTACCAGCTGTATAACATCCTGTTTGTTATCAATTGTGTTCCATAATAAGGAATTTACATGATACAGGTGATCTTCAGCTGGTTTAGTACCAAATCTTTTATATAAACATATTAGATACCTCTCAGAGTTTGCAGGCCTCGATGTAACTGGCTTATATATTGAAACTAAAAAGTGCATAAAACCTTAAATTATATCAATACTAGCTGACCACTTCGTTGGACTGTAAACATTTATAAAAAACTACTTTTTGTAACTTAAATATAAAAGTTAGACATATGCTGTCGCTGGGTTTTTTGTAGGCATTATCAAGCTCTACAACTTTTCTCTGGAACTCAATCATATATCTCCCATCGTTAAGGCAGCGTTAGGAAGAAATGTTTTCGTTCGACCGTTTTTTCTCCGACTTAATTTGCAAATCCGATTACCACGAAAAAGTCGGGTTAATATGACACTCACAAATAAAGTGGCTTTCTATTGGTAAAAGAAAGTTCAAAGTCGGTTTAGTAGATCCAGATATTACCCCCTGCAACGTCACAAACTCACAAACTTTACCTCTTTATAATAATATTAGTATAGATAATTAAAAAGTCTGTTGTCAGTCTGAACTAATTTCCGGAATGACTGAACCGATTTTGACCACAATTTAACTGACCTTTAAAAAACTTTTATGAATATTGTTAGAATCTTCATGGGAACAAACGAATAATTATTAAATTTAACAGATGGAAACCCAAACCCCATAATTTAGCCTAAAAAGAGAACCGGGCGTAATCAATGTGCGTGCCGTAGGTTTTCCGTAAAAACGTTTTTTCAAATGGGCCACAAACACGTGTCACTCATGGTGTCGGGAGCTGCAAACTACTTATATTTAGGTATTAAATAAAAAAACGTAGTTTCAAATTAACAACGTATTAATGTAGTGAAAAATGGTTATCCAATAAAACAAGCTCGGTACAACCCTTAGGTATATCATAAGGAACGCATTGCGGTCGGGTTATCTGGGATCTATTTAATTCACTCAGCGTGCTCACAGATTTTCTGATGCGCACGAAATTTAAAATAACTGAAAATAAAGTATAATCGGGTGGGCCAACTACAAAGACCCGGCGGACCGCAGGTTGACTATACCTGATCTACGTTATTGTTTTGTGCTATTCTTTCATTTTCAAAATTATCATCAGAATTCCTTTTGCCGTGAGATTTCCTCTGATTTGCGTTTTCTAAAATTTCGCATGTTTACGACCATTTTAAGTTTTTTTTTTAATTGTCAATATGTTTAATTATATTTTGTCGAACACTTTTATTGTTTCACTTTGAGTGATATTATTGCTTCTCAAGCTGTTTCCAATGACGACCAAATTAATTTCCTAGACGTTCTCATGCTAACTAATTTATAATTTCATAGAATGTTAATTCCCAAAAATCGTGTGTAGGCTCTTGCACTAGCCAGATGACGTCACGGGCAAAACTAAAGCTGTGCGACAAACGAGTACATGCTCTATTCATTGCGATATCAATAGTCATTATCGCATCATAGTCTCGTAGTTATTAGCTATTGATTTTTTTAGCTGACTGTATTTTGTACATATTGTAGTGGATGTTACTTTGTACTTCCGCCTGGATTAGTTTGGCAGCTACCACGTCTTAATGCAACAAAAAACGTTTGATTTTATTTGTCCGAGTGTACCTGAAAAAATTACATCTGAAACCAGTACTAGAGAGAGAAAGCGAAATATTAGTAACTGAAACAATAACAAGAAGATTTGTAAACGGTTTCCTTGGTTGACGGTTATTGATATCGGTATGTAACTATAAATATCAAATATATATAATTAAGTCGAGTCTCGCCCACTCGCATCGGAAGAGTCAACATCGATATGATGATGTTCCGTAACAAAGCGAAACACGTGTAATCGATTATGGTTATTACACGTTAATCTGCACCATTTTTAAAAAAAGGGAATTTTTTTTAAGGATTAATTTTAGGTAGAAAAAAAAAAAAAGGGAAAAAAAAAAGGGGGAAAAGAGGGAAAAAAATTAATTTTTGATACAGTTACATACCAACAGTATCAACCGTTAACCAAGGAACGAGTTTACAAATCTTCATTTTATTATTTCAGTTACTAATATTTCGCTCTCTCCCTATTACTGGTTTCAGATATAACTTTTTCAGGTACACTTGGACAAATAAAATCAAACGTTTTTTGTTGACAGTAAAACGTGGTAGCTGCCTATCTAACCCAGGCGCAAGTGCAAAATAACGTCCACTACAATATCTAATGATGGATTTCCCCAAGGTAACGCCTTCTTCAATCAAAAATGTATTTTGTACTACAACAAAATCTGACCAAGAAATCAATCACTATATTATGGAGGGTAGAAGTAAAAAGATATGTTTCATATTAGGTACATGTTGAAAGAGTGTCCAGCTCTAAGCAGTAATAGTTCCAAAACCCGCCAAAATGATGCTAGCATAGGCAAAGGCATTAGTCCGAAATTTTGTAAACGTAACCTAAAATAACTGCTGTTAGAAGTCGTATCGATACTGTAGTGCCACCTAATTCAACGCATTTTGAGGAACACTTTCTCATATATAGAGATGGTTCTCCTTACTCCACTAACTTACTTTCTTTACTTAATAAGTGGATAGTTTTCATATATCATAATACAAGAAGTTTACACATAACCAACCATCTGATACGATTCTAAACATTCTAACACTAATAGAAAATTATGTCCATCTGTTAGACTAGTAGTAGTAATAACTGTTAGTTAGACTGATAGATACATAGTATAAAACGAGAGATACTGGCGTTTGTTATTACTCAATAATGCATCAATAACTGTTATATCGTAATTTATATTACCTTTTTCGAAACACCTATACATGATGTAAATCAAGCCAACGCTAAATGAAGTGAATACATCAAACAGCTTAACCACAAAATGCCCTCCGGTCCTCACTAGCATTAATGCAGCTAGACATTGACACAAATACAACTGTTTGGAAAGGATCTCTTGAATATTCTCTTGTCCCTCTACCGAGAAGCCCTAAAAATGATAACAAGATTAATTATTTTAAAGATGTCTGAGTAGCAGGTCATTTTGTCGGTTTATATAGTACACAAACTACATACAATCATGCTATATGTGGGCAAAACCCTAACATAGTGACTTGTCGTGTCGTATTTTGATACAATTTGTTACTCAAAGACTCTCAGAAAGTAATGACTACTTTAACAACTCATTAGCCACTACTGTTCTAGTATTTATAAGAATAGTTTCTTCAAATTATAGTCCGGTGAAGCTGTTAAGACCTTGCTAGGTTAATAGCGTAGTCAGTTCGAGAAAAAAAAAAGAGTTTCTTCAAATATGACTTTTCTACCTCAACTTCGATAGATTGTTGTTGACTTCCTCGAGCACACATTACCCAGTAACAAAATTAACAAATAATAGAAGAAACAAAGTAAAATAAGAAGGGAAAACTATTCAGCAAAGTAGTAACTACTTCAATTGAATATTAATTCTTACTATAATTGAGATTCAAACAGAATAAACAATCAACTATTCAGTAAAGTAAAAAAAAAACTTTTGATCATTACTTTTTTAAATCTTTTTAATCTACAATAAAGTGACATGACATGTGACACAAATATTTTTAGAATTGAAAAACAAATAACTACTTAAATAATATTCTAAATCCAGAAAATAAAGGAAAATAATTCCTTTAGACCCCGGAAATTTATATCCATGTAATAATGATTAAAGTAATATGATGCAAGTCATATATGGCTTTTTTTTCTTCGGTGTGGCCTCTGCATATGTAAGCATTTCCGCCAATGTCAAGTGTGGCAAATACACGTTTTAAATTTAATTACCAAATATTCGGTGTAAGAATGTAGAATGATCTAAAATAGCAACATGTCATCATAGGCAAATCACCTAAGGGTAGTAAATACTGTGCTTTGAGTGCCACAGAGATAATATGCAATACTATATTGGACATATACATAGCATAAATATATATATATATATATATATATATATAAGTATAAAGAAAGATAACATTACAGTTTAATATTATTATGATAAATGAAGACAGCAAATGTTTCAATAAAAGTAGAATATACATAATATGTAAGTAATGTAAGAATATTAGTAGGACGGGGGATACAACATATGACGTAAAAATCAATTGCTGTTATGTTGTCTATGAAATAAATGTTATATAAAACACCTGACTTGCTAATTATCGTCTAATTTTGATTCAAAAAGCTGCAAATATCCATTGATGTTGTTAATCTCAGCAAAATGTCAGAAATGTTATGTTGTAGTCATTCTGGGTATATGTCAATGCTGATAATTAACCTCACTAGGATTTTCGTAACAAAAACGTAAAAAAAAAATCATTATCAGGTGAAATGATGTTTCTTTCTTGACAATAACACCTTGTTTAGTTCAGTAAAAATAAGTGACAATCTGCACAATAAATTTCAAATCATTACCGTGTTAACAGTAGAATAACTGACAACAGTTTATAATAAAACGGCAGCACAATTCATTATGAATATATAAACATTATATCCATCTATAGGCATCAGTACTTATTTCTATATCGACGCATTGTATATTAACATGCCAACAACAATAAAAGTTTTGTTTGGTTTACTTACACCGTCAGCCATAAGAAAATGTACTCCTATGTCTTCAGTTTGTTTAAGTACATGGTCTTTTAGAGACATAAGGTTTGCAGGATCGAATATGTTTCCATCATCCTTGATACCATAGTAGGGATTGAAAGTTTCAGGAGTTCCAGCATAAAAATCAGATAATTTAAAATCATTTGCCCCTTTTAAAGTAAAACCAAATCCTGAAATTACAAAATATAATTATTATATGTTCACTGTAACCTTTCCAATAGTAGGTTCAACAGATCCTAAAATTTCTGTAAACAAGTCACTGAGACTCCGCGAATAAATTTCGTATTTTATTCAATGTGGTAATTAAATAACTACACTGTTACAAACATAACTTTAATATTCTAACAAAGTATTTTAATGTTACTTGAAATTGTAACTGCCAATTTTTGTCACTTAGTGAAGAATGTACTATACAAAAAGATGTTTGTTAAGTGTTCTCCATATTTAAAAGATTAGGACAGAGGTCCCTTAAAAAAGGTGTCTGCTTGAGCATCCTATTTTGTTATATAACTAGGTTCCTACCAAGCGTAACAGTAATTCTCTATAACTTATTTAGCATGATGGCAGAGTAAATGAACTGCCAGCAATATTCACTGTTGCTACATAGCCATCAAATTTGTTCCTGAAACTAACAATGTTCTATATAAAAAATGAGAGGCCCACCGTTGTGTGCATGTCACGCAAAAACTGCTAAATAGATTTTGATCAATAGTTTTTATTCTACTTTCTAGCTACTTTGTCATTAGCTAAAATACCAGTGTCAGGACATCTTCTTGTACTATAAAATTACTAAAGTTTTAAGAAACTCAAATTTTTATAAGTACTATGCATTCACTCATATATATATTTGTATCATGGAGAAGTAGGCAAAACATGTCATGCGCATGTGCAAGACAGGTACAAGTCACAGTACCATGGTACAGTACAAGACAGTTACTTTTGACATAAAAACACATGGTGTAAATAAGGTATGTATTAATTATACTATATGTACTGTGCCTAGTGACGAGAATAGAAAAGGAAATCCAAATACTGGTTTAAAGCTCAAGTAATGTTTTTTAAACAAAAAAATTAAACATAATGTATGTTAAATTGTGTATATAGTTTAGAAATTACCCTTTGCCTTCCAACCCTTCCGATATAGAACATACTCAGAGAAACCACCTGGGCCTGCACATACGTCTGCAAAGTACAATATTTGCTTCTTTTCGATTGCATTATCTCCATTTTGGGTCTTCGGGTTTGTGAACATGAAGTCACAAAGTGCATCTATATTAGCCATTTTAACGGCCGCGCGATTAAGAAATATTACTGAACCAATAGTTTCATAAGGATTACTACGAAACCTTGCGTGCCTAAGGTCTTCATCATCCAAACTGTCAAATATTGTCTGAAATATTATAGAATAAAGAAATATGTTTTGTATGAATAAACCAAATATGGAATATTATATATCTAACACTATACTATAGCCTAAAATGAACAATAGATGTGAACCTGGTGAAATCCCATTCTTGTGTGAGAATCAAACCAAACACATTTTTAAACAAGATTAAAAAAAAATAAGTACATTACAATTATAAGGACCTAATTTGCAGGTGTAATAAATCAATATATTAATTAGAAATTCTTTTAAAATAGTATACTGATAATGGAACAGCTAATCAATTAAGATCCAAATGACTACCAATGGCTTTTTACTTAATTAACCTTTCCATGATTTTATATGCTAAAGAGAACTTTTTGCATTTGTAAAGTTGCACCAGTTAAATTTGTGTATGTTAGTCATTTACGGGTTTGTTAAGCAGCCCCTTAGTTTGGTCACTGTAGCCGAAATCAGATGAATGGATTATATAACCACCTTTTGACTGTCCTACAGATTTATTTACAAAGGAGAATGCTTTTCTTATTTTCCTTTATTTTTCCTTTGCAGTTTAAGCTGCAACAACATAGTTTGTTTAAACTGTAAACCTCTGTAAACTTTAAAATAGTCTATACTAAAAAGTATATAGTACATCCTATAATTATAATTATTAAATTTACTGTCATGTAAATAGCTTACTTTGGCCTCTAAAACTCCTTTGAGTATGCGTGGTTCAATGAACTCTATTTCATCATCAATGGTTAGTTTTTTTGGGCCTATCCTTAGCCACTCATCTAAAAGATCACCAGAGAGAGGTTCATCAGGTGAAGGATTCATCCACAGCTGTAAAATAATGTAATTGTAATAATTTTCTTTTGGCTAGAACTAAATACTTCATTGTAATCATGACTATAATAATCATATATTGTCAATAACTAATAACTCTTGAAATAAAAATAAATAAGAAGATCTTTTATGCCTAGTCTCTATGTTATTTTTTATTTATTATGTTAAAGATAATGTAACTTCTATACACCTTAATCAGATTCAAAAGGTTATAAAAATTGGACAGATAAACAGTCTCCTGTATTGTATATGTAGTATTTCATTTTTATTTTATTATACCTTATTATTCCCAATAATTATAAAATTATTTAAAACGGCCTGCACCTTGTATTTAATCAAATACAGTCAAAATCTGTTATATTGACATGGAAGGGACTACTCATATTTAGTCATAAAAACTGGTATTTGTAACAGTCGGTGATGTTTTTGAGGTACAGCATTCAGCCAGGACCTTTGTTTTAGGTCACTATAACCGGAATGTTGTTGTAAACTATGTCACCATAAATGGTTTTGACTGTAATTTGGAATATTATCAATTTACTTTACTGTTAAACTTACTATTTCTTCTTGAGTTTCAGGGTCTGAGTCATCTGGTGTCCACAGAAAACCTTGTGATACTTCACCCACAACTGACGGTTTCAAACCCAAGCCTCTACGTCCCTTCTGAGTTGAAGCCTCTACAGGCTCTGTACGTCCATGCTCGAACTTACCTAACCCATGACCTGGTTTATGGCCCATGTTACTCATCATCTTCATTACCTTACTAGAATACTCTCCTTTATAATCATAATCTGTTTCGTTCGAATTTTTCTTAAATAATTTATCATTAAAATTATAATTTCTATTTGAAGCCTCTCCTTGATCTGTATCGTCAAATCCATGTTTATAATCATCATATTGGTCATTGGGAGATGAGCAGTTTTCACTGAAACTACTTCTACTGCTTAATCTGGCATTCCGTTCTGGACTATGTTCTGAAAATCTTCTTAATTTTTTAGCTTGTTTGAAATCTCCCACATAGGTTTCAGGGTTTGGTGTGTCAGGTTCATTATCAGAATCTTGTAAAACTGCAAATAAATAATATCATTTAAATTTGCCCAAATAAATAGAAAAACACTAATTTATAAGATGTTCTAATTATATTCAAAATTATACTAACGGGATCCATGGGAAGTAGTTGATGATGCACCATAGGTATCAGCCCGTGGGCGCTTTGCTGGAATGGAACTTTCATCACTGCTAGAGTCATCGCTTGTTGCATCTGATCAGAAGTAATTATCCACATTAGAAAACATAATCAAATACATGTTTATTAGCTCTACATACATTTTCAAAACTAATATCTCATACACATAAATTTCTATCGGGTTTAATAGCTTATCATCATAATGTATCAAACTTATTTATAGGTACATCAAACATCAAAGTACGTACCTGACAAACTCATGTTGATATAAATCCAATACTGTATAAATACTGCGTAAAACTATAAAAAATACCTACAGGTCTGATTATGTAGACGACCGAAAAAGAGTAGAAAATGAAAATACACACGAAATTATATTCACAAGGATAATATCACACTTTGCAAGAAATATATTAGAAAAAAAATGAAACATTACGAAAAAGTACGTAAAATATCATTATCAGACTTAAGGCACAAAATTTCAAAAATGCACAACAAAATCAAGAAGTATATTTATTTATAAAATGTACGCATGTAAAGAACGAGCACTAACTGTAACCATAAATAAACGTTTAGACGTATAGTTATCGGAATGTAAACTTTTATTATATTCTGTGTCGTATATGAAAAACTTCATACAAAATGAAAAAAACGTTACAAAATGTCAATTGACACACTAGACTTCGCCGTCTCTATCGGAGTATCAACTATCCCTGTTGTTGAAGATCAAATGGTTAAATATTATAGTGGACGCTACTTTGCACTTCCGCTTGGTATTGATTGAACACTACTATGTCTAAACGTGTTTCACTCCATCACGGAGCATCTTCAGATCGATGTTGACTCTTCCGATGCGAGCGGGAGAGATTGAAAACTTTTTTCGTAGAAGTATTATTTGACTTATTTAAAAAAAATAAGTATATAAACTTTTCTTTTTGGTGATTTGCGTTAGTATTGGTCATAAAAAATATCCTAAAACTTTTGTAATCGTCTTAGATCAATGCTGCGGTGTCTACTTCATCAGCTGCAGGCTAGAATATGTCTTGACGCTTTTCCAAAAAGAGAGAAAGATTTCAAACACGTTTAGAATCTATAAATTGCTTTAGTTTAATTTAACAATGACGTAACAACATAGCGTGATCAAACTATGTAGGTGTTTTAAACATAAAGAACTCCAGAATTTATGATTTTTTGTTAGGTACTGCTTTCTTTCAAAAGCGAAATAATGATCACCGAATGTTTGAAATAAACGAGACTTGAATAATAAGGTTAATGGTTTTGTATATTGTTACAATAATAAGTTAAACTGAAAGTTATCATAGTTTCGACAAAGATTATGTTGTGATATAAATAAGGATCGTATTTTACATGGAGTGAGTTATAGTAACTAATAAAGATGTAGCATCAAAAACAAATTAAGCTTCAATATTATTCAGGTTCGGAAATTTCGTTCCAATTTACTGAAACGCTCATATCAGGTCTAATAAGCTTCACGGGATAACGGGGTTCGTTGGACGACACAATTGATATTGCATTTCGCCACAATTATAGCCGTTTCCCATGAGGTGGTTTACTGACTTATGTTCTGTATCCACTAAAGCCATTAAGGTCTAATAAACTCACCGCTTTTGAAGACGAATGCGCATCTACATAATAGACTTAATATTTTTACTTGATATACAAGATTCTGGAAGTTTTACATTTTACAAGAAAGTCAATTAAGGTGCATATTATTTCGTTACGAAAAACGAATAAAATAAAACTGAATGTGATATTGGCGATAAACCTGAGATACAAGTATTCATTTCTTCAAACTACATAGTTAAAGGTCTTCATAGTTCCAAGACCGAATGATAGTTGTATGTATGATAGTGAAGAAGAATAAGCACTGATGAAACATAATTTATATTACTACTGAAAGGACTTGCACTTTAGAGAGATCCGCAGACTGTCGGGAGTTCCGATCGGGCAGCCGTTGAAATCGGACGCGTGCGCCTAGTCTCTTTCGATGCGAGTTTTTACTTTCGTGTTCGTTACGTTTTCCGTACTCAGTTCGCGACGCGATTACGCGCCCGTGCTCTCGCATTGAAAGTCTCGGTTTTTCTCGCGATTTCCCGTTTCTGTTCAATCGTTTCATTTCTTTGTTTGTCTTTCGTTACACGTTCTTATCAGAACGTAGTAAACCGTAATTTTCAGTACGTGCAAACTGCACTTTTCAGTGCGTCCGTCGTCCGCCGTGCTCTGCGTATCACCGTCTCGCGTTCCAGGGATCCAGCGCGTCGTGACTGCGTACGTCGTGCTCCGTGGTTCGCGCTGCGTGTCGTCGCGCCGTGCAAGAAAGAAGTGTTAGGGCTTCCCCCTAGGCACTGTAGGTCCCCTGTGAGGCATTGCACTTCGCCCACAGCTCCCTTGATCCGGACTCGGGATAGTCCTTTAAATTCAATAAGGTGCGCCCCCTGCCCCTCTGGCGTGGAGGTTTTTGAATGTCTTCCTCCGCCCCGCTTCCCTCCTCAGGCCCCGGTATGGCCTCCGATACCGAGGTTCGCCTTTTAGAAGGCGAACTTCTCCGTTTTCGCGGCTTCGTAGCCGACATTTATCCCCATCTCGTTGACGACTACGTCGCGTACACTAAGAAGCGTCGCGCCGAGTTCTCGAACTCCCAGCCCGCTCCCTCGGTCTTTGCCAGGATCGAGGTATCGAACAATTTCGAGTTGCCGCCCGATCGGGACAACTCAGACTCAGACTCAGGCTCCGATATGGAGCAAGACCCCCCGCCGACGATGGCTTCACCACCATCACGCATCGCAAACAGCGCCAAAACCCTTCTTCCGACATTAAAGGCACTTTGCCTTCAAAAATCCTCAACGTCGATGGCGCGAAAGTGCCAAAGGCGATACCCACGCCCTCTAGACACGTTTCGCCTGAAGCTGCGGGTTCCGCAGTTTCGGGCAAAAAGCCCCGCCCACCGCTCCCCGTTACGATCCAAGACAAAGCGTCCTGGGTCGAAATTTCTAGTCTGCTGGAAACGGCAGGCATTCCTTACGCCTCTGCCGTGAGTACCGCTGTAGGTATTCAGGTGAAGGTCGCGACCTCTACCCATCATCGCGATCTCACTCGGTTCCTTCGGGACAACCAGTGGGGTTTTTTCACGCACTCTCTCGAAGAAGAGCGAAAACTACGAGTAGTTATTCGTAGAGTCCCGTCCGAAATCCCGACCTGTGACGTCTCCGCCGACCTCAAAGAGCAGAAGCTTCCTGTTCGCGAGGTACATCGCATGTGCTCTCCGCGCACCAGGGCCCCATACGACATGGTTTTAGTCATTTTAGATCGCACCCATCAAGCGAAATCAATTTTCAATCCCACGACCCTCTGCGGCCTCTCCGGCGTTATCGTCGAGCCGCTGCGCAAAACGTCTGTACCCTCGAAGTGTCACAACTGCCAGGTGTACGGACACTCCGCACGAAACTGTCGCCTGAAACCCAGGTGCATTAAGTGTTTCGACGACCGCTCCACCAAGGAGTGTCCTCGCACGTCAGCCTCTTCCGACCCTCCGAGTTGCGTTCTATGCCGCGGCGTGGATCATATCGCGAACTATCACGGATGTCCCCGCGCCCCGCGCTCAAAGCGCCGTGCTACCCCAGGCAGGTCTCGCCGTCTAGAACGGCCGCCGCCCCCGCCCGCCCTCGGCCTCCGCCTCTCATGTCCCGAGAGGCCTTCCCGAGCCTGCCGAGCACATCTCGTGCACCGACAGCGTCCGTACCCGCGACTAGCGCCCCCCCCGCCCCTCACGGGCCCCTCAGGCTCCATGAGCTCATAAGCCCATATCCCAACCAAATCCCAGACCCCAGGCGGCTAATCCTTCACAGGCTGACACCGCCTTTTCCTTCTCCCTGTCGAGTATTGACTACGCAAGTCAATTACTCATTTTTCACGAGATCTCGGAGATCTAGGCGTACGAAGAAACCTCTAGAGACCCGTTACTAGGTCCCGGAACCGCGATCCATAGATTTCCAGCCATCGCGGCTACCCTACAACGGCTCGCGCGCGCCGCCGTTCAAAAATAAATAACTCATATAAGATAGAGTAAATCCGTGTAATTACGTCTATCTTCCCCTAAAACGACCGAATAATAATAATAATTTTTGTTATGTCTAATTTTAGATTCCGGCGCCGACGCCGTTCATTTAATTTTAAATTCGATCTCTTTAACTTGCGTGTTTGCGTCCTCGCATGCGTAACCGTCCCTCACGCCGCCGTGAGGGAAGGACTCCTCTTTCGCTCCCACACACATCATGGTTCTCAGTGATATCTCGAGCCGAGGTCGTCCCCGGATGGAGCACACATTAAATCACCTCTCACACACGTGCACATACATACACATGGTGGAAGGGGTTTGTTTTTTTCCCTTATCAAACTAAATCGAATAGTTTAATTCGTTTCATTCCGATATACACGTTTGCATTTGTGAATCATGCAATTTCGATTGTATAATTCACAAATGAATATATGTATGAATAGCTTAGAATAGTTTAGCTAGGTCAGACGAGATTTCTTAGGTAACAGCCCAAGCCGAAGTATGCCGTGCACCCTTGAGCGTGTTACCTAAAAATAAAATCGGCTGAGTCCTTAAGCGCTCGCCTTAGTAGTCCGGTGAAGCTGTAAAGACCTTGCCAGGTCAATAGCGTAGTCAGTTCGAGAAAAAAAAACTTGCACTTTATGTCAATTGAATGTACTTCTAATGTTTTTTTTTAGCTATTTAGCACTAAAATAAATAATGCAATCACTTAAAGCTTAGTACATAAACTATGTATACTCACTACTGGAGAATTTTCATTTTTTTATGATCTTTGGTATAAGATCAGATATGCAAAAACTACTACTTGAAACAAATGCAGCGATTATCAGGAAGAGATTGAAACAATAACAGGTGTTGGGACACTTCTTACTTATGTTTATTATTCTTTAAGAGCAGTACTGCGCTCACTCACAAAATCCTTGTGAAAATTTAAAGCATTTCTAGCCACTAATAGTACTCCGTTGAAAGAATAAAATATCACAAGTAACGCGGAACACTATGTTTTTAGATTATAATTACATCATTACTAAATCATGTCATGGGTATATTGCTGTCTATATAAATATTAACTAGCGTAAAGATTACAAGTTTTTAAAATGTTCTTTTTGCAGTATATAACTTGGATATATTTAAAATACACGAAACTGTTTTTGAAGTGAAAACTTCTTTAAGGGCGATGAGCGGTATTTTTGGTAGGAGAACAATTTGTAATTTCGTGTCATGACATGTTACGTTAGCATGATCGGCCGTATTGCGCTTGCGCGGATTGCATCAGACTAGCGACTTTTGCCTGTGTACATCTAATATTGATATTTCGTATTGAGATTGTGCAGCCACCATATGTTTGATGAACTAACAAACTGTATAAAAACGCATATAAATATTCTTCGTAGTACCAATAGATGTGAAAAAGAGACTAATGATAATAATTTCAATTTACAAATTATGACATTTGAATAATTTACACTATAACTAATTTAAAAATTAAAAACAGAACAGTTTAAATTCCATCGTTTTAAGTTTTCACTTTCGAAGTATGACTGCCTTGACTTTTTTTTAAAGTTAAGATTAATATTTTTTTTCTCGAATTGACTATGCGATTGACCTGGCAAGAAGATTTACAGTTTCATCGGACTACAAATAAGATTAATATATTTTTGTCGATAAACTTATACCTAACCTCATTCCTACATTCCTTGAAGAAACGTTGCCAGTTTATAAAACTAAAGATTAAAATTTTCAGTTGGTATCCTTTAAAAATGGCACTGGACAGTGTATCAATGCTGCTCCGTATCTCAATCCTAACGTTATACCCCTCACCAAATAGTTTCCTATCTGTGCATGTACGATTATTAGTCTGTGTTTTGTGAATTACACACATTGACAGTGTTGCGATTTTGCTAGAAAGCTGCAGAGTAACATTATTATATATAATCCAATAAAAATAAAATTAATACCAAATGGTGTTAGTTAATTTCCAATACTAAATCCCACTTAATGACGAAATAAATACGAAAGTGTACTATACTCTTAGTTTTAAGTACTAAAACTTATCATGTTTGGATTAAAAAAAAATGAAGGGTGGTATTCCCACAAAATAATATTACTCCTAGCGGGTATTCCACTCATTATAGATTCACGTAAAGACCTTAAAATCTACGTAAAGACCATGTGTCGTCGATTTTGATTGCTGATTCTTACACATTACAGGCACTATAAGTAAGTGTTCCTTATAGGATAAAATAATTGAGAAATTGTAATAAAATGAAAACAATGACTAATTTTATTCCTTTGTATTCACCCAACTACGGGCGCGTTCCACAAGACGTTTACAACGCTCACAACAGCCTTTTAGCCGTTCCACTAGACGACCGCGAGTGTTGCGGTCGCGCCAAAAACGTCATTAATGACGTCTAACACACGCTCACGCGACGCTACTACGCCCCATGCTGGAGATGGGTCGATGTGAGCGTTGACAAAATTGGGGGGATTTTCAATAAAGATGGCGACCGTAAAAATGTCATTATTTGATGCATTAGAATATTTATATTAAATAACATATTGTATTTAATGGATTAATTATATTTATTAATATATTTACATGAAATATGTTAATTAAGTTTTGATAATTTTGACTTCTATTTAAAAATGTTTGGAATCGTTAAATTCTGAGAGGAAATTAATTTATAATCACTTAATAATAATTTAATATTTTTTATTAAACCAAAAAATATATATTATGATTTTATAATAAATAATGTTAAATGGGAAAAATATATCATTTGTACACTTTTATAAAATATAGTTCAATAATATTTACAATTATCACCAAATATCCTACTGTTGCCTTAAAAGACATTCTTATTTTATTTCAATGCAAATTAATTATATACTGCATTAAAATTAAGTATAAAAGTTGAATTATACATTTATCTTTCAATGTACTTAAATCAATTTACATAATAATTATTACAATTTACTGTTAAGACATAACCTCTTAAAGTTTTTGCTTTATTATTTCTAGATCGCCATTTGTATTATTTACCTGAACGCTCAAAACGCCCCATTATGCATTCCACTTGGGTGTACGATTGTAACGCCCGCAAGTAAGTGGAACGGGAAAACTCGTGGTCGTGAGCGTGAGCGTTGTGAGTGCTTAGTGGAACGCAGTCTACATATTATGTGGATGTCAAATTTAAACTTTGTAGGTCATCTGAAACTGGGTTAGAATTTTATTGTATAAGTCAGTCAGTGATAAAAATGTCGAATTTTGGTCGTTCTTATCTAAATAACTGTTTGCGGTATGTTTACAAAATTTGAAGTACATATGTATCTCGCAAGTCTTAATATATGAGTCAAATTTGATATGTATATATGAAATAGTTTTTGAGTTATGAGGGGGTCAAAAGTGGCCAAAAATGGTTTGTATAATATTACACACGGTACCGCGCACTCGCCATTCTGTTAGCTTTAACTTGTCTTGAAAAGCTGCCGTGTAATTACACCGATATACTAGCTGTTTCCCGCGGCAACGAAAGCGCTTTTTTAAATTGTATTAAATAAATGAAAAATTGTAAAATGTAGAATTACAGAAAAACTCTTTAAAAAAAAACATTTGTAAATACGACATTCACGTCAACCCTTTTTTTTTACGTGGAGAAGAATTCATATTGGACAGCCAGGCCCGAGGGGCTATGAGCTGAGTCCGGTCGACTAGAATGCAGCGATAACGGTGCCATTCGGCGACTTTTACATACTACCAAACTCCACGATGAAACCTAACGCCGCGCTAAAGGGGGTGTCACGAGATGCGTGAGTAGGCTCCGCAACACCCCCCGGCAGTAAGCGTATAACTCACGCCACACCCGAATGAGGCAACCCGGTTCTAGGACCGCCTCCCAGCCTGCCGAACCCGTGCAATGGAGGGTCAGGGTCCCCACCCCTTCCCCCTTGGGTTCAGTCGGCAGCAGACAGGAAGGCCCGTCCACCTCCACCACCATTGATTTTTATCGAGGTTTAATCTTCATTTACCTCAGCCCTCCCGAAAGACCTTCCAGCCTAAACTATCCCATCCCTTTTTTTAACGTCGCTATATCCCTTATGAAGCCTACTCTACGCCCCTCCCCCTACTTAACCCTAATCCAACCTATGCCTACAGGCCTACTGCAAGCCCTAACCTAACAGCCCTACAACCCCCCCCCCCCCTCAACTCTACCTGGAACGCCATTCAGGGTGGCCTTCGGTGAAATTGTCCTCGGCCTCTCCTTCTGCGTCGACACGTCGTTCTTGCCCTGCCGTCCCTCTCCCGTTGTCTTTCCGCCTCTTCCTTTTGTGACATAACGGTCTCACAAAAAGAAAGGACCGTGGTCCAGGTCGTCTCCTCCCGAACCATAAGGTCTCGCCAATCGCTACCACGAGCTCTGCACGCTGTACGGACCATTCTGGGCATTCCTCAATCGCGTGTTGAGCTGTATCCATCTGATACTCATGGCTGTGGTGACATCTACTTCTCACTTCTTTTCTGGCTATGCGGTGCAAATATCGCCCAAAACAAACGTCAAAAGTTAATAATCAATCAAAAGGGAAATCCTGTTATCGTATTCAACCGACAATACCCACAAAACCGTGGTTCTATAAATACAAGTTCGACAAAACTCCTACATCTATTTTGATACGGATGCGCTTGGGACATGTGTGTACATCGGCACATCTCGCTAAACTTAGAATCATAGAAAGTCCTACCTGTAGCTGTGGTTATGAAGTTGGTGATTTAAACCACCTTAGTTTTTCTTGTAGTAATTACGACCACTCTGTGTTGTATAGTCAATTAATGTCCCTTTACCTACTAACATAACTACCATATTTCATACTCTTAATATAGACATTTATTATACACTAGCTTTATTTATTACGAGCAATAGTATTAGAATTTAGCTCCTTCTTTCCTTTCCTTCAATAATTACATCGCTACTGACCCTTTTCAAAATTTTCTGTTTTTTTTTCATTTCTTAACTCGTGATGTTTCCTTAACTTTAAAATTTAGTAGTACTTACTATGTACTTATAAAACAAGACATTGGCAGATGCGTCAGTCACGCCTTGCCATAAATAAGAAAAAAAAAGATACAGATATATGAATTTCAATTATATTTATTCTTGAAGTCTAATACCATAGATAAGATACTATATACTGAGATCTAATACAACGCAGGTCTTTACAGTGAACAACATATTTTTTGCTAAATTTCATGCGAAGTCGTGGGTAACAGCTAGTTTAAAATAGAATAACCTAAATTACTTGTTATGATGTCCGCTATCTGCAGGTGAAAGTCCCATGAAAATCGGTTCAACCGTTTTGGTGATAGAATTGCAGTCGGAGCCGCGGTTAACATCTAGTCTACATTAAAATAGACTAAATTACTTTTTGTCTGCTATCTGCCGGTGAAAGTCCCGAGAAAATCGGTTCAATCGTTTTGGAGATAGCATTGCGGACGAACCCACGGTTAACAGCTAGTCTAATTTAAAGTAGCCTAAATAACCCGCTGCAATTTCAGCTATCTGCCAGTGAATTTCCCGTAAAAATCGGTCTAGCCGTTTCGGAGATTACCAGGGACAAACAGACGGACAAAAATTTTATAAATTGCATTTTTGTTATCAGTAGCTTGTATACTTTCATACCCAATCAGTATTTTTTTTAAATTTTGATATTACATATAGACACTTCATTTTTATTATATGTATAGATATGATGGTCGACTTTTTTTTTAATTTAGGGGTGTCTGGCAGTGTACTGCGTGATTTTGACGTTATGTCCAAGAAAATATAAAAAATTGAAGTTTATACTCTAACAAAATTGGTGTACTATATTATACATCTTTATCACCTATTGCCTGCCGAAGTAACCACAATCCAAACTCCATAGTCCCTGGCCGCTCGTACGTGTGTTAGGCACATGTACAGAAAAACTTTCAGCTTTTATTCCGTGGGTTTACAGGTCACTATTAGAGTAGAAAAAGAGTGAGCCCAAAAAATTGCTGGCTGCCTATATAGTTCAGAACCAAAATAGGGTGTTCTGTACTCGGTGTTTATACATGTTTAAAAAGGTTTAAAGTACAAAATAAAAGCTAACATTTTGCGAAATTCTTTATTGTTCTTGGTTACGAGAATCATTCTCAAGTCATTAAAAATATTGGAGCAATCCTAGAGTAACCAAAACTTTATTCATCTATTTAGTATCAAATTTGGAACACAGATGTGCTTTATTAAACTATTGAACCCTTATCAACTAACAGTGTCTATATCACACTTCACTATATTAAAAACATTCACTTTATTTCTTTAACATAGGCATCAAGCTCAGCATCTAGTTGTTCAGCAGTGGGTACAGGACGTCTACCACGTCCTGCACTGGCACCTCCACGGCCGCGTCGGACCCCTCCTCGCATGCCACCACCACTACTGCTAGCATTTTGATTTCTGTTTGGTCCACCGCCTGTAACATTTTAAAGAAATTAACTTTACTATTATTCTCACCATTCATTTACCTAAAATGCATAAGGCTACACCAATCACCAGAACACATAAATTGTTGATACAAATTGCCTTTAGTTTTTGCTTGAATAATGTAGAAAAAAAATGCATGTAAGATTTATATAAAAATTAATTATTACCTCTGTTTGTATTCTTCCTAATAGGTCCCCCTGTATTTCCACCACCAATGCGAGCTTTAGCTTCACTTTTGAAACTGTTGATTTCTGAAGTAGCTAGTTGTATATTCATAGCTCTCCCATCTAGTGGCACTCCATTGTACTGCTTCATAGCTTTTAAAGCATCTGCTCTTCTCTCAAAGACGACATCCGCTGTACCTAAAATAAAGAATAATTCCATTGAAGAAAGGAACCAATTTTTGAAAAGACCCTAAATGACACTATTGAAATACATAATGTATGGGAAAAAAAATCAAGATGTTCATTGCTGAAATATATCAAAAATCAATATAAAGGGTAGTTTCTTATCTTTGAACAAAAAGTAAGAGATTATTTGCTTATTATTTAGAATAAAGGAGGGTGATACACATTCAATGCATATAGGTAGTACAGTGGAACCTGGTTAATTGGGATCTCAAGAGACCAAGAATGTTGTACCATTTATTGAGGGTTTCCATTAATCCAGTTTTCCAATTAGGCAGGTTTAAAATTATAGTTGTCTCATTTACAGAGGCTCCCGATTATAGAGGCCGAAATGTACCCCATTTATTTTCTATTTATGCTATGCTCCCTACACAGTTTATCACGCGACTTTCCACAATCATGATCTGATAGAAGTTTTAATTTTTCAGATACTGATAACGTTTTACATTACATTTACGTTGGGGCATTTTGTACACTTTTACTCCCTTGTTTTTAGGTCAAAACCTGAGATAGTACTGACAAACAAAGCCTGTGCAAAAGACATTCTAATGTTTGTAAACAAAAGTGTCAAAACCTATCACAACCCGATTAATTTGTCTTATTTATAGAGGGAATTGAGTTACAGAGTGCCAATTATAAAGGTAAACATCGAATAAATCATAGAAATCAGATCTCATTTAATCAGGTTTGAAAAGTCCCATTAATAGAGGTAATTCAATTAAAAAGTACCGGGACCTCATTGCAACTCTCAATAATAGAGGTTTCTCATTTATCCAGGTCCCATTTAACCAAGTTTCACTGTATTAAGTTCATTCTTAATTAAATTTAAAATAAGTGTGAGTATTAAATCTATATCATTGTAACAGGAAAATACAGTATAACAATTAAAATCCAACATACCTAAAGATCTACCAGATCTGTCATAATGAACAGCTGCACTTCTGAGAATTCCAAATTCAGAGAATAATTCTTGAATATCAGAATCGGACACCCCAAAGTCCAGGTTTGAGACTAATAGTTTTGAGGGGCCTGTTGTGATAGAACCACTTCTTGTATTCTTCCTTTCACCAAAATCACTGAACATGTCATGTTTCCAAGTGCTGTTAACATCACCCTGAAATAGGTCGTCCTTCATAGAGCATGCCAACCCGTCATTCCATGCTGCTTTGGATACATGTCATTACACATAGTTTTATGCTGATACGAAATATAACATCAACTTTAAAAACAATAATATAATAAGTAAAGAGGAGACCTAAACAACTAATTTACACAATTATATATAGAATGCATTTCATTTATATAATATAGATATAATCATAATTTCTTTTCAACACTATATATTGATTGTTCAAGTCAGTCACTGGCACACACTCACATTGGTACAAAACTTGTATACGAAGCATATGTCTCAAATTGCAAAACACATGAAGATCAGTTTTCAATACTTGTCAACAGCATACACAACTGGACTGTCTGATTTGGTTTCCAGCCGGAATATAAAGACAATATGCATGCCTTGGGAATGAAACACGTCCTCAATCACCGTCGGTGTAAGCAAGACCATTTGCTTCACTGTAGAAACGTCTGGTACATATAACCGCATTAACGCACGAGGTGTTTACTGTGAGGTTACAAGATGTGAAGTATACTAATACAAACACCCAACTGGAGCAGAGCGCCATTTTCAGATGCATATCTCAGGTTTAATAGTCTAATATTATAACGATCATGATACAAAATAGACAAAACTGGTGTAAAAACATTGATATCCAAATAAAGTCATGAAAGAAGTCGCAGTAAAATGATGCAACATATGGAACATTCAGAAATTGCCGCCAAAACCGAGACGCCTGAACGGTTCTTAGCAACTTTTTTCAATACCGTCAGCAGAAGTGATATATGCGTCATTTTGTTCATTATGTCCGCCATTTGCAATATTATAATCATCTAATTATTGGATTTACCCTTGTATAATTCGTAGTCTTGGTTACACCGCCACGATTTCTGCCTCGCAATACACCACCAGAGCGGTTGTTACGAAAACCACCACCACGACCTGGTCTTTTGTTCGCATCAAATTTTCTGCCTGCTCCACCGCCACCTCTACCTTTTTTACTTGCTCTGATAATATCGTCTAACGCCATTTCAATTTGATCTACCATTTTGTATGTTTCAAAGTTACAATTATATACAATTTATGGAAGTAGTAATTAATAACTGAAAAGATAAAATATCAATCTACACTTTCTTTGAACTAAACCACTCGTCGAACAAACACGACGTCAGCACCAACAAGGCAAAATGGCGCCTACCAATGAGGGATGACATTTTGAGATTGATTATCGATTATCAATTTCTAGTTATAGACATCAATTTATTTAATTATTATTAAAAATTGGTCAGATCCAGGGAACCAATCTCTGACAATATAAAACTGTGTGGTATGTTCCAGCCATTGGAACAACATTTAAAATAATATAATGTGTTTGAAAGTAGCAAACTTTATTAAAATATGTATATAGAAACTGCTAAATATTAAAATACATATCACATATCTATCATTGTCGAACCGTTAACACTTTTCGAATGATTCCAATTATAAACCAATATTTTAAAAGTAATAAAATAGCTATATACTTTTTCCATCAGTATAATACACAGTGATGTGATTTTTTATATGTAGATATAAATAAAAACATATAATAATGTATAATTAAAAATCTATTTGATTAAAAAAATCCTATTATACAAGTGCTGCTAGGGATGTAACAATCGCTATTTAAATTACAACGCGAAAATCTATTTATCACTTATAAATATTGTTGTTTAAATACAACGGTGAAACGGTGTCATGGAACATCGTAAATACATCGCTCTTTATAAACGATGTCATTATGTAAATACTATATTATTTATCATGTATAAAGACACGGGGCAACGCCTTCCATAGAAACATCATTTTTTGAAGTGGATGAGCCTTCTAATAATAAAAAAATATCGACAAGAAAAAGAAAACAACTAAATAACAGTAACTTGTAATTATCAACAACAAAAACAATTCCTAAATACAAGTGTACTGTAACTATGATTGACACTGACAAACGTATCAATGTTGGTCAAGGAATGTTGGTGCCATAGGGACAAGGTACGAGCGAGGGCGAGCCTGGATCCCACTTTACCTCTTTGCGTCCCTCTGATACGTAGTCCGGTGAAGCTGTAAAGACCTTGCCAGGTCAATAGCATAGTCAGTTCGAAAAAAAAAAAAAAAAAGTCCCTCTGATACCAAAATTTGTGTTCGGTGCATCTATTTCAGAGCGGTCAAAAAGATTGACGCGAACTATAGTCCTGTGTAAACCTTGAAAAAAACGATATTTGGTGTCATTAAAAAACTATAATTTAGCTTACACGGCTTATAATCTAGTACATTTATTACACAAATTATATATTATACATTTATGAATTTTTTAGTCATAGTTCTATCTCTTCATATCGTCATAGTCTCTTCACACTTGTACCAAAATTCCTAAATAATATTAAACTATATCCAGTTTGACACATCGCTGTACCTTTATTATCAATTTGTAGTTAACGTAGATAGATAAAACGAGGTGTAAAGATGATTTTATTGAAATTTCATGTAAAGGGCGTTGGTGGAAGTGACCTTAGTAACTGTTTAATTTAAAGCAGATAAATTGAATTTTATGGTTTAAGTAATTTTCAATATCTTGTTTGAAAAAATTATTAATAAAACACTGAATATCGATATCCACATCTCAATTTTTAACAATTGATATATGGTGTAAAAAAAATGGTATCTATTTTTTGATATTTTTATATAATAATATCTATATTTATTATATCTATACTTAATTAAATAGTCTGTGACTGTGTAGATTCTCTAGTATACTATTTTACTATATTCATCTATGGACATTATACTAAACTATAATAAGTCCATGTCAAAGAGTATAATAAGTATTATAGAAAGTCCATACAATACTTATTATACTCTTTGGTCCGAGTTTTTGGCGGGATTTTGGTCTGTCATGTAGTGGATTTTATATTTTATTCATAATCTTGTGTTACTTGACTTTATATTGTGTAAAATTGGTGGTGTTTTATGTAATATAGTTTGTTTATCGTGTATAAGTGAAGTGAATGGAACATAATACCACGGACCATGAATTCTGGGTGGCCACAAAAACTCCATGGAAAGTTTTAACAAGAGAGCCACCATCTTGTTGGAACATTGAATTAACTACTCGACAATGGAAATTAACCATTAATTAATTCTCACCCATTAATTAATAATTAATGGGTGAGAGAAATTAACTAACTCAGACAAAGAAGATGGTACGCTACTATTAACGAGGAGATTAAGATAAAAAAGATGGATAAAAGAATATGTACGAAACATTATAATATAGAAGATTTGGCGCTTATGCCTTTATATTAACTTGGACACGGAAGAAAATTGGTTAAAGGATACATAAGAACTACCTAAATGAACAACTTCAGAATTGGCAAAACGAAATAATTCAGACAAAAGGAAGTTGGTACGCTACTATTAACAAGGAGATTAAGATAAAAAGATGTATAAAAGAATATGTGCGAAATATTACATAGAAGATTTGGCGCTTATGCCTTTATATTAACTTGGACACGGAAGAAAATTGGTTAAAGGATACTTAAGAAATACCTATATTGACAACTTCAGAATTGGCAGTATGGATTTATTCCTTTGCCTGTCCTATTGGACGAATATTATTACTACTACTATTTGTGTACATGTCGAGGTTATACTAAAACATACTAAAAACCATTTTTTTCTGTGATAAGTGTACAAAAATGGCTTTAAATAAGTATATGCATCCTCGTAATATTTATAAAACCCCTCCAGACTTTGGAATGTTGGTAAAGGTTTTTCCAGAATTTTCCAAAATCGCAAAAGCGGTACGTAATATTTTTTCAAAAATTTATTAGCTATTCATTTTACAAATAAGTAATAAACGAGTGTAGGAAGCAAAAATATTATTTTTATCCCTGGTATTGTATAATAATCATTATTTCTGTTACAAATTATTTTTAATAAAATGGGGCTGCATTTGAAATTCGCTTCTTGATATGGGGGTTCGAGGGAGGGTGGTGACTACCCCTCTGTATCAGTCCGTCATTGTTACTGAGATATTCATGATCAAAGTTTAGTCTACGTCACCTCCAAACAATCATTGGTAATATTGTATATTAGCAATTGCATGATTTTCAACAGTGTCTACAACAATAACTGGGACTGCATTAGAAACTCCCATCCTGAAATAATGGATGAGGGTGTTGAGACGAGGGATGTGTTGACTGCCCCTCTATACCATTCCCCCTCTGCGGAAAGTCATTGGTTACTGACTTTGATATTGTTGATCGAAGTTTACTGAAGTATTCATGATCAAAGTTTTGAGGTTATGTCACCTCCAAACAATCATTGGTCATTTTCTATATTAATAACTTTTTAAAGTTGAAATAAAATGGTTTGTACTATACTATGTCTATATACAAGTAGAGCAAGAAATGATGACTGGAATAGTGTAAAATTTGTGGAAAAAAATAAATTAGAAGTATGTAAAAATTTTGTAATAGTACTAAAAATTTTGGATAAAAAAAGGTTGAGTTTTCAATTTAAAAAATAATGACTTGTATGAAACTATGTATATCTAGGCATTAAGAAATAAATTATTTATGGAGAAGCATAAATCTTGAGAACAAAAAAATTATTTACAATAAACTTCTGTCCTAATTTTTCACCAAATACTTCACAGTTAAGCTAATAGTGGTTAAGAAAATATTTAATCTAAAACAACAAGGAATTTGATATGTGTTTGCAATACTAATCTACATAAAGGACTAGTTCTCTATTAACCTAACATGACTTAGTCGGGCTTGCTCTGACTTGTTTGCTCGCTCGCCTATGTTATATGTGGAAAGGCTATGTGATCATAAAAATAATTTCTATTTTATTTTTTCTAAACATAGAGGACTAGGGCTAGAAGAAACAAAGAACCATTTCGCTCCATTCCTAGTCCTTTTTTTTTTTTTTTTTTTTTTTTTTTTTTTTTAACGTGGGGAAATCCCTTATGGATGCCTACCCTCCCGGGGGAGAGAGTGGGTTATGTCCGACTCGCACGGACTAAAACCCCACGGTGTACCGACAGACCGTTGTGTGGGGGCGGCAAGGGATCGTTCCAGCTAATCACCTTGTAGAGCCGCCCCCACGGTCCGCCCGGCGGAAGGTGACCGCCGGGTTCCTACCTATAGAGGGACAGACCGGGTACACACCGGCTGCCCCCCCTCGTCCGCCGGCCCTGTGCAATGAGGAGATGGGCCCCCCGGCCCATCCCCTCAGGTCCGGCTACGTTGGCGGGAGGAGTTGGGCGAAGCGCCGCCTCCTCCCGCCTGTCCTCCTTTGGCGGAGACGGCCACTTTGAGGATCTGCCTCGCGAGCCCTCTCCGCCTCCTCCTTCTGCGAGATAACCTCCTCGCAGAAGGAGGCCATCGCTCGCCAAGCCTGTTCGCTGCCGAGCATGGCCGAAACCACGCTCGGCAGCGATAAGTCCGTTCCCACCGCCGCCGCCAGAATGCGGCGCTGCTCCCCCCACGCAGCACACTCAGACAGAGTGTGCTGCGCGGTATCTTCGACAGCGCCGCACTCGTGGCAGGCGGCGGTCGGCTCCCTGCGTGCGATCCGGTGCAGGTACCACCCGAAACAACCGTGTCCGGTGAGTACCTGCACCAGTCGGAACGTCAGGGAGCCCCACTTCCTCCCAATCCACACCCGCAGGACCGGGCGGACGGCGTCCACGGTAAATCGTCCGAACCGCTCGTCCCCCAGGTCCTGCTGCCACCTTTCCACGGCGTCCTCCCGCAGACGCCGTCTCTCCGCTTCTACCTCCCTGGGAGCCGGAGGCTCCCCCTTCGTTTCCTCGCCGCCGTGAACTCGTACACGGCGGCGAGAACTCCTGCCTCCAGCTCCCAGGGCAGGGAGCCGGCGAGCGTAAAGGCCGCCGCCGAGGACACCGTGCGGTACGCCCGGATCGCCCTCAGTGCCACCGTGCGCTGCGCATTACGCAGCGCGCGCACGTTGGCGGCACCGAGGGCGTCGGCCCACACCGGTGCCCCGTAGGCGGCCATCGCCCGCACGACTCCCATGTAGAGTCGGCGGCACCCGGCGCCCGGCCCCCCTATGTTGGGGAGCAACCGGCCGAGTGCCGCTGCCGCCCCAGCAATTCGCGGTCCGAGCCCCGCAAAGTGGGGCTCGAACCGCCAGCGCCCGTCCAGGGTGAGGCCCAGATATTTCATCTGGGTCCCCACCCTGATCCGGGCGCCCTCCACCACTATGTGGGCCCCTGGTGGTGGCCCTCGCCGCGGCCCATGAAAGAGTAGGGCCTCGGTCTTTTCGAGGGCCACCCTGAGGCCCAACCTCCTTATGCGCCTGACTACGAGGGTTGTGGCCATCGTGGCTAACCTAACGTGACCCAGTCGGGTTTGCTTTGACTAGTTATCTAGTTATGTTTCCTCACTCGCCTATGTTATATGTGAAAAGGATTTGTGATCATATAAATTATTTATACTTGATATGTTGTTTTTTTTTTTTCAAATAATAATTAACAATTATAAAACAGTGATAAATATTTTTATAGCAACATAATTATCCTAATACTAGCCGACCCGTGCCCACTTCGTTGGGCGGTAATAGGCATTATCAAGCTACAACTTTTCTCTAGAACTCAATCATATATATCTCATAATTAAGGCAGCGTTCGTAAGAAACGTTTTCGTTCGACCATTTTTCTCCGACTCCCCAGATATTACCCCCTACAACCTCACAAACTTTACTTCTTTATAATATTAGTATATAGATTATAGCCCCTGCCCGCGACTTCGTCCGCGTAGTAATAGTTACTACTCTGGGCTAACGCTGACACACAGCAGAAGCTCTCAAAAAGAAAAAAACATCTCGATTTTGAAACATTTTTCATCTGTGCTCCGCTCCTATTGGCCTTAGCGTGATGATATGTAGCCTATGGCACTCATAAATAACGTGGCTTTATAGTAAAAGAATTTTCAAAATCAGTTTAGTAGTTCCTGAGATTACCCCCTACAACGTCACAAACTCACAAACTTTACCTCTTTATAATATTAGTATATAGATTATAGCCCCTGCCCGCAACTTTGTCCGCGTAGTAATAGTTACTACTCTGGGCTAACGCTGACACACAGCAGAAGCTCTCAAAAAGAAAAAACATCTCGATTTTGAAACATTTTTCGTCTGTGCTCCGCTCCTATTGGCCTTAGCGTGATGATATATAGCATATAACCATTCTCGATGAATGAGCTATATAACACTGGAAGAATTATTGAAATCGGACCAGTAGTTCCTGAGATTACCCCTTACAACGCCACAACGTCACAAACTTTACCTCTTTATAATATTAGTATAGATAAAATTTTAAAAATGGACATGTGAAGGCAAATTTACGCGTCTCAGCAGGATGAGGGAGATGTCCTTTGCAAGGGGTAACAAACCCCTATAAAAAGCTATACTTAACAACCCCAAATTCGAGATGCGAATTTCAAATGCCAACCTGATAAAAGTTCTAAATACAAGAGTGTGCACTTATTTTTAGCAGAGTACTCTAAGACATGTTGCAGGATGAACTGTATATGAATTACATATTTACTTTAAAAGACTATACAGATTAGTATGCTTATTTTGCATAGAAATATTTTTAGGCAATAAATTACTGTCCAACTGTTCTCCAACTATCAACACTATACAGCCAAAGTGACTAGAAGTGACTATTGTTCCTTTCTTTTTTTCGGAGATTTATTAAATGGTAAAATAGATTTAATTATGTATCAAATTTAATGTTTAATTATGTTTCAAATCATACAATAATTTAAGGTTTGAACCCAAAATAAAGAACAACTCGGGGGGAAACCACATTGTGTACAATTATGGACTAGACATGATCTTTATGATAACAATAAATTTTCTATTTTAGGATGTCACTGGTAAAATAACAATTGATTTTAAGGATCCGAATTCATTAAGAGTTTTAACAAAATCTTTATTAAAATGTGATTTTAACCTAGATGTGGACATTCCCGAAGATAGATTAGTCCCAACACTACCTTTAAGGCTGAATTACATCTTGTGGATTGAGGACTTGTTAGTTGCTATTCAGAGAAATAGTCATATTAAGGGTTTAGATATAGGTAAGATTTTATACATTGAAATGAAGGAAAAGATAACTTCTTGACCTTTAATCTAAACTTAAAATCCTAGATTTTGTTTATTTTGGTGAAATATTATTTTCAGGGACTGGTGCCTGTGCTATATATCCGTTACTTGCCGCTGTAAAAAATAAATGGTACATGATTGGTAGTGAACAGGATGAGGAAAGTTTGTTAAAGGCTCAAGAAAATGTAAAAAAGAATAGTTTTGAAGATTTGATTCAGAGTTAGTATTATTGTATTAAGTATTAGTTAAATTTATATTTAAAACTACGTATGCATTTCCACCAATCATTTTACTGTCATCAAAATTTACATTATTGATTTATTATTGAAACATTGTGGTAGCACTGTCATATAGCATATGTAAATTAAAATAATTCTAACATATTTAATGTTGAGAATTAGCATAGTTTTGAACTATTTTCATAATATGTTGCAGTAAAAAAGAATCAAACTACTAGTGTTATTGATCATTTGTTCTCTGAAGACAATTCATCGAAGTTTGATTTCTGCATGTGTAACCCTCCATTCTACAGCAGTATCCAAGAGTTATGTGAATCACGGAGCCCGGCTAGGTGAGATATGTCAAATTTTTTATTTTTTATTATTATTCTGGAAGAACAAACATAAATTGCAAATCATAGTGGTAAGAGCTATCTTTTCAGATGTGGAGTTTCAATAAAAAATATACTTTTTACTTAAACTATTACTTAAATAATGAAGTCAATTTCAATAAAAAAAAAAAATGAGTTATTCAAAATCTTGTTGAGATTAAATTGCCTATAGAATGCTATGTGTTTAGCAAATTAATGTACTACTAACTTAAATATGTTCAATATAAGTTCTTCATTGTTAGACTTTTCAAGAGTGAATGTGGATCTTCATTTTTAGACCTCCTCCAAAAAACGGTTTCACTGGATCCCCTCAAGAACTTATAACAGATGGTGGCGAGCTGCAGTTCTGTAGAAAATTAATTACTGAAAGCAAAACCTATAAGGACAGAATTATGTGAGTTTTTGTACAATTTTGTTGAACAGTACATAATATAACTATTAAAATTATACCTTCATAGTATAGCATTAAAACCCTTTGCACTCAAGGGCTCTGGAGCGGAGCCATTTAAAATGTTGGTGACCGTCATTTGTCATCAACATTTAATATAGATTTGGTAACCAGTAGTTTAAACATGTTTGTGTTAATATTTTAAAACATACATTTTAAAGTAATACATTTTTTCAGACTATTTACTACAATGGTTGGTCATAAGTATAACTTGGCAGAATTAATACAAGATCTAAAAGCTGATCATATAAAATACACACATACCGAATTTTGTCAAGGTCGAGTTACCAGATGGGGACTCGCCTGGACATATGGTGATTTTGATATTTTCACTTTAGGTATGTATCTCATTAAATAATTACTATAGTTTTATATTTAGTTTTATCTTATTACCAGTTTGTAACCCATTTTATGAACAGTATATTTAAGTTTTAAGCTTATTGCGAAAAAGTTAAATACGTAAATACTTGCTTTAAAAAGGTTTCGTATTAAATGCACCGCGCTCGCTCGAGACAAGTTCACGTTATTCTTTTTCACAAGTCTAATCTAACGTTACCAAAGCGAGATAAAAGACCAAGATAGCGAACATTCAGCGATCGCGATGCATTTAATACGAAACCTTTTTAAAGCAAGCAATCAATACATATTTAACTTTTTTGTAATAACACCGTTAATGATTGTAATAAACGGTTGCATCACGTCATACATTACTTGTTAGTTACGTAAATTATGATGTGTGAATTATTTTTTTATATTACATTTTACAGTTAGCCCTAGAGAGAAGCTGCGAAAGAAGAATCCACCTGTAGTATATACATTACCAGAAATGCCAAACTCCATACATAATTTAGAAACTGCATTCACTAAACTCAGCATGATTTTAAGAGATCTGGACATTATTTATAAGATTATAGAAAAACGTGGAAATTGTATTTGTATGGACATATTATCTAGAAAAAACACATGGTCTAACCAAAGGCGAAAAAGGAGACTTCTTAAAAGAATGGAAGAAGTGGAATCTAAAAAGTCTAAAATAGGTGCTGTACATGATAAAATCTGCGATGTACAGGATAATATATGCGGTGTACAGGATAAAATCGGTGATGTACAGCATAATATAGATTATACACAGGATAAAATCGATAATGCACATTTAATGAATGGTTCTTCCACAGAAGTTAAGTTACAAATAAGTTCAAGCACACATTCAACATTAACACCTGAAAACACTTTAAAGAATGTTGATGAACAAAATGAAGATGTCTTAAATATAGGTGACGAGTCCAAACCAGAGGTGCACGCATTTTTTAAATTATTAAAAAGAGAAACAAATATTTTACTGGAAATGGAATTTTTAGATGGACACGGTGGAAAACAAGGGTTACATGGAATAATACAGTACATTAAAAATAATTGGAAGTGAATAGAATGTTTTATTTTTTCCCCTGGTAAAAATTTATTAAATGTAGAAAATTAAGTTGTAACGAACTATTGCTATTTCCAAAATGGTTGGACAGATTTCCACGGGATATTCACTGGTAGATAGCAGACCTCATAAAAAGTTATTTAGGTTTTTTATTCGCCTTCACCTGCAGTGGCATATGCGAAATGCTTCAACTGATTTTCACGAGACTTTCACTGGCAGCTATTTTATTTTAAGCTAGCGGGCTCGGCAGACGTTGTCCCGCCCTGATAATAAAAAGAAAAGCTTAACAAATTATACTTAAACCTTCCCTATGAACCGTTCTACCCACTGGTGAAAACGGCATGAAAATCCGTACTGTAGTTTTTGACTTTATCGCGAACAGATAAACAGACAAACCAAAAGACTTTGTTTTACACTATGTGGTGATGAACCGTTACCTGTCCATTCGTTCGTGTGAAATTGATCAAAAATAATTTGTTTACTGTAAAAAAGCGCGTGAGATGTGCGCTGTACTGGACTCCAAGAATAAATGTATGTAATTTGAATTATATTATCATCTTTGGTCAATTTGGCGGCTATTTTGTTTTATTTACCGCGTTTGCATCTACATAACACAGGAATTATAGCAACGTATAAGAAAAACACAATTATATCGACAATATGGGCATGTACTATCTATGTATATAAAAACAATTTAACACATATTGTTCGATAATGTATAGTTTAAAATTTTCATTACTTTCTTATACAGTGTTAGTGATATATTATATAGTAGGTCAAAATTTCAGGTAAGTTGCTGATGATAAATCCCATCCCATTCGATATACTATGGGACTATCCATAAATTACGTCACACGTTAAGGGAGAAGGAGGGGGTCAACGAAGTGTGTCATTGTGTGACAAGGGGGTGGGAGGGGTCCTAAATTTCGTGACGTCACATTTCCAAATCTACGCGTTGAAACACAAACTTTGGCACTATTAACGAAATATTCAAAAACATTTGCAACCCTATCTATATAAACATAAGATTCAAATTGTTTTGTCGGTCACTCGCTATACTAGCGTTACGCGGCACGCGCCGACGAACTAGCACCCTTTGATAAATTCCGCCAAACACACCACGCCTGCGCCTAGCGGTGATTTCTTTGTTTCTATTTCATTAGACAATTGACTTTCACGGATTAAACGACGTAGTTCTTTTAGTTCTGGTATTTTATGTTTTTAACTTACGTAATAAATTTAAAATAAACAAAGAGTGATTTAGGTAATCTTTATCGTAAATTAAGAGCTTATGGTATTCCCGAGAATCTTTGCTTGTGGGTAACGAGTTTTTTGTCCGGGCGGAGCATAAAAGTTGTTGTCGATGATTACACCTCTGATGCCATAGTAATAAATACCGGCGTCCCACAAGGCTCTGTGCTATCGCCAGCGCCTTTCGTTCTGCATATTAATGACCTTTTATATATTTCTAATATTCATTGTTATGCGGACAATATTGATGCCGTATACTGGGGTCGTGCAAACATCTCCCACGTACTTGTGGAGCAAAATCGAACTAAACTTGTGTCTGATGTTGAGAGGACGTGGACAGGACCTCTGAATTGGGAGAGGCAAACCTTGTCCAATGTAATTCTTCAAAGACAAAAGTCTGTGCGTTTTCTACGAAAAATATATCCATAAATCCATTCGTTATAGCACCTAAGTTCCGGGCACTTCTCTTAAGATTTCCAGTAATATCGGGATTCTTAGTATTAACATGTTCAGCGATGTGCAATTTTGATCTCATTTGGAAAGCAAAGCTAAATTGGCAACCAAAAGGTTAGGTATCTTCAATCGGTCAAAGCAGTACTTGACCCCAAAGCAACGACTTGTGCTTTATAAAGCACAAGTACGTCCTCACATAAAGTACTGTTCACCCGTTTGGGCTGGTGTTCCTGCCCATCAGCTTTCCCCTTTTGATCCCGTGCAAAGGCGAGCTATCCGCATTGTTGACGACTGCGCCGAGACATTGGATCTCCGTGTGTACTTTATCGCATGTACAATGGAGAATCTTTTGAAGAACTTTTTGACATGGTGCCCTCATTGACGTTCCAAACTCGTACTGCCCGACGCTGGCTGGTAGCTCATCCACACACTCTAAAACTTAATAAAACAGCAACAACTGTAAAGTTCTCCAGAACCTTCATTATGCGTATGCTGATATTGTGGAATGGGTTACCCAGTACAGTATTCCCTCAGAATTATGATATGGGTCTCTTCAAAAAGGGATTGAAACATACTCTTCAAGGCCGGCAGCAAAATATCAACAGCCCTGGCATTGCAGGTGTCCATAGGCGATGGTAACCATTTACCATCAGATGAGCCGTCTGTTTGTTTGCTGCCCTTCAGCATAAAAAAAAACCTAGACGAAGCTTACAATGCACCCTACGCTGATAAAAAAAAAAAACAAAATGTTCAAGAAGTTAATGGCTTATGGAAAAGTTTAAAAGTGGTGACAATATTGAAGGTAAAGTGGAATCTAAAATCAAAGAATTGCAAATAAAAATGACGAAAAAGAAAGCGATACTCATGAATTATTTTTCGAAAATTCCTTCGACGCACGACACAACAAAACAAAAGTTCTCGACATCAAAAACCCAAACAAGAACGAAGTGATTGCTATGCCAGTTATAAATAATTTAATGAAGTATGTTCAAAGCCCATGGACTCAAGATGATTAGTTTTCTTTAATTAATAAAGTTATCGTTTTTTGTTTTGTTAATTTCTTGAAATGTTTGACTTGATTTTAATTTTTATTAAAAAATAATTTAAATGGATATAAAACTAATTTAGGACCTATTGTTTGAATTAAATAATTTCTAAATGTAAAATTGCAAAATATGTGACGTTACACTAGGGAGGGAGGGACACAAATGTAACTAGCTGTGACAAGGACGGGGGAGGGGTCAAAAAATGATGAAATTCGTGTGACGTAATTTATGGATGGCCCTTATTCGTATACACATATCTAATGTACACGTTACATGTTACAGTAGATGGCGTGCGTATCGTAGTTAAAAATGTTTTTGAAAAAGCATTTCTGTAATGTACACACAAAGAATGTACACACCTACTTACAATTTTATATTTCTTTAATACATTGAAAAAAAAAACGTGTGCTGAGCCGCGGGTGACAGCTAGTTAAAGAATATTCACACAAATTTTCAGAACGATTGGTCATTAATTCTTAGAATTCGAATTTCCACAAATAGAAAAAACGTTACAAGAAAATGTGTTTGAAAAAAAGTACCGAAAATGTGGAATTTGAGGTAGTAATTAATTATATAAAGTACTCACTGGTTGATCGGTATTCTGGCACAATATAACAACATTTTTTCTTCTTTAAACGCAACATTTTGGGCTTGCATTTCTATTTGAAGAGCTTGGCTCGACAATTGTAGTGTGACCCATTGTAGAGGGGCATTAAGCCAGGTAACTAAATAAGCGATTACCTGAGCAAATGCATAGAACCTACGGGTGTTTATATTTTGGCTTACAGTTTCATAAATAATTAGAGTTTTGATTTATAACTTTGGCTTATATTAGCCAAAATTCTTTAATAGTTTTACTAACAATTATGGGATATAAAAAACTCGAATTTTCGAAGTGTTAACTGGTATCCCCTGTTAAAACCCGAATGAAAAACCTTATTTTACGTTGTTTTAATGATTAACACAAAATTTTCACCGTAGTTTTCAATTTTCTTAAACCTGATTTTCTGGTTTGTTTTTACAACTAAGGTCTATTGATATATGGTCGAATAAATGGATGTATTGTTTAAAATATAGCAATTTTTACATTCATATTAAATTATATGATAAATCGAATTAAGCATCAATCTTTATGAACATCCAAATATATCGAACACCTCTATTTATAGTAAGGGATGAAACATTGTTCATAAAAACATCGATGTTTATGAATGATATATCGATATTTTCCATGTTTTGTATGTTATAGCAAACCAACCCGCCGCGATATTACCTTATCGCGTCACTCGGGGCTGTTTGCCCGCGCGCCTGCGCGACTGAGACAAAAAGCTGTCTCTGCGTATGCGCGTGCGATCGTACGACGCGACGCCGCGTCCTCGCGCCAAAAAGGAGTCTGCCCAAGCACTCGTGACGGCTTGACGCTCGCCTATCGACACGCGCCTACGACGCACACGCACGCGCCTCATGTCCTTTTGTTTAGTTTACCGTGTTTTTTTACATTTCTGTGAACGCCACGATTGTACTTTTGTGTATGAATAAACATTTAGCCCTGAGAATTAGCCTTGTTTCCATCATATGAGACACACACCCCTCATAATGTATATTTAAAACAAGGTAACTAATATTTATTTCACGAAATAGAAATATAAAACAACTAGCGGGCCCGGCAAACGTTGTCCCGCCCTCATTAAAAATAAATCCTTGACAAATTATATACCAAAACGTTCCCCATGAATCACTTTATCCACTGGTGAAAACCGCATGAAAATTCGTTTAGTAGTTTTTGAGTTTATCGCGAACAGACAGTCAGACAGACGCGGTAGGGGACTTTATTTTATACTATGTAATGATAATAATTTTATTAAGGTTATGCCCAGTAAGCGGTTCCTTTTTTGGTTAATCGTAGCTCGTTTCTAAAATCAATCGCAGATAATACAATAGATGGCGCTACGCGTATGAAACATCGTTTATAAAGGTCGATGTATTGTCAATGTCAAGGGTTTCAACTTTCCTTTTTACGGATAGTACTCTTTGGTTTCAACAAAAATATTAAAACATCGATATTTATGAACGATAGATGCGTGTTTTAAAACATTGATGTATCTTTACGTGAGACTGAGGAAGCGAGTGGGTAGGGAATACAATAGATGGCGCTACACATCACAAACCATCGTTCATACAGAGCGATGTACGTCCATGTTTGGAGTTTCAACATCAATGTTAAAACATCGATGTATCGATGTTTTAAATATGTATTGTTTTCTATTTATAGTCGATTGAGAGGACATAATCTTGTTTGTAGTCCGGTGAATGCTAGGTTAAGAGCGTAGTCAGTTCGAGAAAAAAAAAACATAATCTTGAGTCACATAAATACTTTTTGTTTTATTTATTGTAATGGAAGTTGAAGCAACACAAATGGGAATAAATGAAATTGCTCCAGTTGATCCTTTAACAACTAATACTGTGGACGAGCATAAACCTATGATCATTGATCAAAATACTTCGGTGTCGGCTGCCGTCACAGCATCTACGAATATTATTGAAGCTGTTGTGGTACCGGTACCATCCACAGTGAAAGATGTACAGAAACCATCACCAAAGAAACCTAAAAAACGAAAGCCCAAAGTGCCTCGGGATGTTACTGCTCCTCGTCAACCGTTAACGGGTGAATATAACATATTGTGATAAATTTTTAGTTTCTCTTGTAATTGCTTTTAGACAGAAACTATTGAAATCTAAGCAATTGATTTTGTTACCAATATAATAATAGTAAAAATGGCTCATATAATCATTTGTATAATACTGATGAGTGTAATATATTTAATAATAATAAATAAAATAGTTTAATTAGTGAAGAAAAGTAGAAACAAATTTTCAAGAAGTGGTGAGCTGTTTGGTCTAATGTACACACTAAAATGCAAATTTTAAAATTCTGTTTATTTAAAAACAGCTTGTTTTCACAGAGCAATATAAAAAATAAAATATTAATTATTCGTAACATCCTTGCCTGTCATGTGGCTTTTCAATTTTTTGTTCATAATTTTGATGGCATTTGTAATATAGTTTGGTTATAGGGCAAATGTAGTAGTTGGGAGATAATACCATGAAGCATACCTTCTGATGATTTTTTAGAAACTCCATGGAAAGGTCTTACATGAGGAAATCATCTTGTCGTAACTGTCAATTAAACAGAGATGCAATTGCTAGTGAAATATGATTTTCTTGCAAACATTTTTCATGAGAATTGAGTCTATATACTGGAATCGGATGATCCTAGCATAGAGGTGCTCAAACATGAACTGCTGGCGACCTACCTCAACATTGAGTTATAATGATCAATTGACTCTAAAAGTATATGTTATGTAGGATTGTGGTAGTAGTGTAGGTAATGTGTACTAAAATGAACAAAGAAAGTGATGAAGGATTATTCTGGCCTAATTGTGGATCAAAAAATTGTAGTTGTTTATTCATAACATTTCGTTTTAGTTATCTGCCTACTACTTCAAAATTTGTATATAGTTCTATATCAGCAAATATTTGTTCTATATCAGCAAATATTTCTTGAGATCGACTCAAAAAACCCCTTTCATTTTAAGGTTTGAGTACCCCTGTTGTAGCATGTAACTTCAACTTCAACATTTGTATATAGGCGTCTCGTAGATACAAATTCTGCCAGTGTCAAGTTAGTCATGGGAGAGTCACTTTATAGGTAGTATTAAATAAATATTAATTGTATAATTTGGCTCTTCCAGATTAGGCCAGTGTAATATATCCAAGGACAAATACTAATACTATACTACTAATACTAATAGATATCATGCTTAAATAAATAAATATAAATTTACATAATAATTAGTGTTAGTAATGTTAAAGTTTAATTTTGTTACTAGTTATAAAATTGGCCAAAGTATAGACAAACGGAGAAAACACATATAAAAGCAAAGATTTAAAATCAGAAGGACGTGGTATACTGTCAGGCAAAATATCATACAAGAAATATACTAGATTAGGATAATTGAAGAAGATGTGTTCTAGAGTGCCTTCGTCTAGACCACATTCACATATTGAGTTGTCCCTGATTCTAAGCTTTGCAAGATGGACTGGAGAACACACGTGACCTATCCTCAGTCTACAGATAGTAGATGCAGCTAGTTTACAACAGTCATGATACTTATAAAACCATGTCTTACTTGGGATATTATCTTGAATGGAAGCATTGATGATGCTGATGATGATGCATTGATGACATGATTTGCCTTTAATTAGTTTCTTTAGCCTTTAATTAGTAATTTAACATTCCAGTTTGAGGTCCATGACGCGTACAGATCAGTTTTGGCTACAAAGCATAAATCCTGAACATAGGTTTTGTTAGTAGTAGTGGTGTGGTATAGGTAGTGGTCAAAATATCCAGTCCGGATAGCGTCCTTAGCAAGAAGATCAGCAGTTTCATTACCCTGGATTCCACTATGCCCTGGTATCCATGCCAGAGCTACATGAATTCCTAAACAATGGCATTGATACAAATATAATTTAATAGCTATGATAACCGAGGACTTTACTTTAGAATATATCTGGCTACCCTGAATAGCCTGCAAGTAACTTAAAGAGTCTGTCAAAATGATGGTTTGATCTAATTTATGTGATAATACATATTTGATTGCTTCTAATATAGCAACTGCTTCACCTGTATAGTTTGAGGATAAAGGAGGGCATTTATAACTTAAAATTATGCGATATTTAGGGATCCACACTGCAACTCCTACATAAATCTGGGGACTTGACTTTGATGCATCAGTAAACATTAAAGTCCAATCTCTCCAATCTTGCTCAATTATATACTTGAATCCCCAGTCAGCATTGGGGTTGCTCTTCTTTATACCAAAATTAATCAAAATTGTAGGTTCATATATCAATGCATCATAGGGAACATTGTATAGGGGATGCTTATCTCGCTGAAATATTGGACTTGGCAAAGATATGAATTTTCTGTAACTTTTAATTAGACATGGAAGGTCCTTGTGTCTCCGTCGTCGAGTTCTTCTCGCGCGCCCCGGCAGGGGCGTGCGGGGAGACCATTCCAGGATTTCTCCTCTGATGGTGGCTTCAATCCGCCGCCCTTAACAAAGGGCGTGTCCTTTAATGCCTTCTGCATTCGTTGGCTTCGGCGGCGTGGCGTTTCGGCCGCGCCTGAGATGTGCTGTAGGTGACTGGACGGGCCACCTGCGTGGCCGGGCTGCGGCATAGCGGACCTAGGAGAAGACTTTCTCCAGGTACGCCATGCATGCCTTCTCGGCTTCTGATCCTGGCTGTTCTCCTTTAATATTAGCAGCTCTTTTTATTATGGAGATCATCGCGTCTTTACGACTAGCGTTTTCTGATTGTGGAGGCTTCGGGGGCTGCGGCTGTCTGGCCGCGGCGCTTCTCGGAGGCGGGTCGTTTGCGGGGGCCATCAGGCTGCCCGCAGCGGACTCCTCGACCATCACTGGGGCCGAGGGCGGGTCCGCCGTGCGCCTGGAGTCACCGGTCCGGGCGACGGTCCCTGCTCGGCGGTTGCGCAGTTCCCGTTTGTAGACGGGGCAGAGAGCTATGCTGTTCGCGGGGTGAGCGCCCCCGCAGTTCGCGCAGGTGGCCGGCTCACCCCTCGGGCGTTCGCAGTCGTGTGCGGGGTGGGGCCCCCCGCACCGCACGCAGGCTATCGGCCGGTGGCAGTTTTGCGAGGCGTGGCGGAATTGCTGGCACCGGTGGCACTGGGCCGGTCGGCGCTTGCCTCGCCACGCCTCTATAGACATCCCTGTCATGTTGAGGAGATCATCGATCTGATATATGGCCGGTATGAGGCCAGGAGTTCTTTTCAGGACCGCGTGGTAGATGCACCCCTGCCTACCGTTGCGCCCGTTAATCTGCCGCACATACTCTGCGGTGTGCCCCCTCGCGCGCAGTGCTTCAGTAATAACGGCCGGGTCCGTTTCCATAGGAAGGCCGCGTATCGCGACCTTAAGACTTCTTTGTGCGGGGGGGGGGTGTATGAGAACCAATGCACCCCCTCTTGCTTTGTAAGGTAATCCTGAAGGATACGGTATTCTTCAGCGCCCGCCGGTATAAATCGGACCCCTTGTCCGTACGGGCGGGCGTTTGGTGAGTGTCCGAGCAGATCCGAAAGTTTCTTGAATTGTATGACACAGTCGGGCAGCTTCTCGACAACGATCGGAGGATATCGTGGTCCTTTTTCATCAGTTAAAATGGTTGTCTGTGATTGGCTACACACAGTGGTCTTGGTGGCAGCACTGTCGCAAGGTATAGCCTTTTTAGGGTTCCGTGGTTGTTGTTGTTCTTCGGGTTGTCGTGCAGCTCCGGCAGGCGGCGCTGCGATGGTGGCGTACGAGGGCTGCTCGCGGGCAGCCCCTCGCGACGGAGCGAGCGCAGGGGTGGGTGCGGCCACCCGCGCCGCTGGGATTTCGATAATCGCGCGCGGCGTAATGGTCGGTTGCGATGGCTTCGTGATGCAGGGCTTCTTTTTTGGCTGGATATCAGGTGTTTGAGGCGGCAGTGGTGCGCGATTCGCGGCGTGCCCTGCGTCGGGTTCGCTGCGCTTGCGTCGCAGCGCTCGACCGAGCGGGCTATACGGTACGTCCGGAATCGCGGGTATCGCGACGGTCCCGCGGGCGGCGCATTCGAGTGCCGCCGCGTCGTTCGCGGAAGGCATACGGCCCTCTGTAGCGGCCTCGATGACGCGCAGATACAGCGCCATCCAACGGGCCATCCCCTCGGACAGTGTCCCAGCTAAAATTAGCTGGGCGAGTGTGATAACATCACACTCGTATTCATCTGTCCGAGTTGACGATCCGTCGGACGGCCTCTGTCGCGGGTCAGAGGATGACGGAGGTGCAGGCACGGAGGTGCGGAGTCCGGTGAGCGTTGCTGGAGTCGGTTCTTGCGGGAGTTCGGGGTCCGTAGGCATGCTTGAGGTTGTCGGGTGTCTTGACGACGAAGGGAGATCTGTTTGGCCCTGAAAAGGGCCTTTTGTTCTTCTTGATGAAGTGGCTTCTCTCTTGGGACGCATTGTCGCGCAGGACTTAAGCGAAAATAAAAATTCGCGGAGCTCGAGTGCGGAACGTCCTCGCGCGCGTGACAACGGAGCGATCCCTTGTGTCTCCAATAGTCTGATTCTGTGATAACTTGCAAAGTCTCGAAAGAAGTGGATGTAGTGAAAACTGTGCAGCTTTATAAAGAAACCGATCAGAGAGGAATTGTCTCCGTAGACTAAGTGGAGTTTCAACACATTCTACCTGTAGTACATTGATAGGTGAAGATTTCATTGCTCCAGTGATAATTCGTAGACTTTTGGCTTGAATTCTATCAAGAACCTTCAGTGCCATCTTATTGCAAGGTTCAAGGAGGATTGTTCCATAATCAAAATGGGAGCAGTCAAGCACATTATATAAGAACTTTTGAGTATAAGGATGAGATCCCACCACACTCCGGAAAGAGCTCTTAAAATATTGATGTTTTTCTCACACTTTTGAGATATGTAACAAAGGTGTTTAATACTGGATAACTTAGAATCTAGTATTACACCCTAATTAAGCACAAACTATGGCAACTCTATATATATATAACTTTGTCTTTGTCCGTAGCACATGGTATTATTGTTTATATCCTTAATGCAATTTTCATGGCAGAATTATTTTTAAATATTTAATTTAAAACATTGTGTATTACTATATCAGGTTATGTACGGTTTTTGAATGAACGCCGAGATCAGCTACGTGCAGAACAGCCAGATCTTGGCTTTGCAGAATTAACAAGGCAGTTGGCTAGTGAATGGAGTAAATTGCCTGCTGAAGAAAAACAACAATATCTAGATGCAGCTGATCAAGATAAAGAGAGGTATTGGGGTTTCTGTGCCGTAATAATTAAGCAAGAATTTTTTTTTTGTCTAATTTATAATGGAAAAGAATTGTGTTATTACATGAGTTATCATATTTATGAGAAACATTTATTGGGAATTCAGAGCTTATGCTCTAAGATTACTTATAACATTGTTTTTTTTTTTAGTGTAAGCAATCGTCAAACTCTAATAAACCATGCCAAGAGCTAAAAGCTTACATGGAAAATTGACATCCACACACACAAATAATACATTTCTTCTTTCATTGTTTCACTTTCATAAATTCTTACTACATACTCACTAATGGTAAAAATTGCTTTGTTAAACATTGTAAATGTAAAATTATGGTTCAGTTATAATAATTACATTATAGTGTTCTTAAACATAATACTTTCATTTTGATTTACAGATATATTAAGGAGTGGGCTGAATATAAAAAAACTGATGCATACAAAGAGTTCAGAAAGCAACAAATGGAACAGAAAGATGTAGTGTTGCCCAAAAAGATGAAACATAACAATGTATCAGACAATGCACTATCTACAGGTTGTTTATTTATATCACATTATATAATTACATTAAGAAACTTTCTCTAATGATAAATAAAATATTGCAGCATCTACTCAACCGTCTGAAGCAGCAGTAGTTCCTATTAATACCACTGTGGTTATAGCCACTGCTGCACCTAGGCAAGCGACACCACCACGCCCCAGGCCTTGTATTACACCTGCTTCCGTAAGAAATTACTTAAATCTATGTCTCATCTTAGGGGTGTAATTAAAAGTAGATACACCCTTGCCGATTTCTGGCAAGACCTAGCATTTTGAATTTATATTAAAAAAAATAAAAGACATCTCTGGCTTTGGTGACCCCTACAGTATGAACTTTATGGGGGTATTACACTATTTTCTAACATATATAATCATTTTCTGACCGGTTCTAAATTAAATCATATTATTTTGAATATTACGTTTTCTCATGTTTTTAGTTAGCAATATAATATAACTGCTTATATTTAGGGCATTAGTAGATTCTTGGTACAAGTATGTAATGCTGATAAATTAATTCGAAATACTCTTTGATTTCGATCTATCATCAAATTCTAACAATAACATGTTAAATTATATATTCTTCTACTGTGAAAAGGTGTTTTTAATGTGGGGTCTTGTTTTTACTAACAGGGAGAAGAATGTACAGGAGACACAGATATACCCATATTTACAGACCAGTTTCTTCAACACAATAAGTTGAGAGAATCCGAATTGAGACAGCTGAGGAAAGCTAACTCAGATTATGAACAGCAGGTAATGTATGATATTCTAATAGTTTTAGAACTTGCCCCATGTCCTACTTTAGGTTTAAAAAATACCTCTTCTTCTCAAGCGATGATGACTCAGTGTTAGCATGTTAAGACACAGTGTCGGTCGACATAGATTTGACCCCTGCAATGAGTTTGACCTTTCAGTGAAGGAAAATATTCCAATGAAATCATAGGAAGATAGATGGTAGAGCATTGTCTAATGCTGATATGGTAGGCTATCACTCTTAAGTTGAAATTTGGTTGCCACACATGTATAGTTGTGTTCCAGCAGCTGTAATTGAGAACCAGTCCTCTCTAAGTTTAGTGTATTACCACACATTCCTCATACACACTTACATTAGAAGAAATTTTGATTAAACGATAAAACCTATAAAGTGATAGACAAAAAGAAGTTAAACTGCATAAAAAATGCACAGATCTAGTAACATAATGAAATTATTTTAACATACTATTTTATGATATGATAGAGTATAGTATAAATATAAAACTAAAGAAGCAGTGTCCATTAACGGGCGCGCTCTACGCGCATGTTTACACTGAACAATTTATTTTTTTGTAAATTCCAACAGGTCACGGTAACAGCTGGTGATATAAAAGTTTAATAGAAAATATTCTCATATATTATTCATTGACTAAATACATTAATTTGCTTTGACAGAATGCTATACTTCAGAGGCATGCTGAAGAAGTAAGCGGAGCGACCGCAAAACTTCGCGCCGAAACCGTAGCAGCAACAGAAAGAAATGCTGCACTTAATGCTCATCGACGTGCCCTTGTTGCAGCATTAGTAAATGGTTTACAAACTTTAGCATTACCAGGTATTACCATTAGCAACCACACAGCAATGTATTGTTAAGTTTTGTTTTAATTCTCCTTATTCATTTCAATATTATCTTCAAATATGCATTTATGTACTAGTGATTTTAATCTTATAATATTGTAAATAAAGCAAGAATACAATACAATCAGAACTATGAAAATAGATGACAGTTGTTCTCTTTTTGATTTCAACGCATTTCACGTGAAGCGAACAACGAAAAACATGAGGTTTTGAAATTCGTTCATATTCAGCCTAGTTAGACTTCTGGTAGATGCGAATACACAAAATATATTTTCTATCATTTATATTTCATTTGTCAAGTTATGGTCTTCTAAAGAACAATCAGATTTATTCGGATTATTTAAAAATAGTTTTTCAAATTTAACAAATATACAATAAAATAGGAAATGCGTCGACTTATATAATAAATTAATTGTTCTTTTTTTAAAAAATTCAAATTTGTAAAAATCTTTTTTTATGTACAAAACCGGAAGTAAAAGTACGTTTTTCAAAACGTAGCTTAAAACACATAAAATTTACTACAACCTTTAAAATGGGCACTGCATTGGTCTATTAAGGTTCACACATGGCGCACTACCCTGAGGTCTGGCTCTTGTCCTAAGGTTTAGTTGTTAAATGTCGCATTAAAATGTTTCAATATTAACATGTTTAAGCGAAACCTATGACTTAGGGTATTATTAAAATTTATGTAATATAAATAAATAAGTATACATCTGAATAGAACCATTAATATAAGTAGAAATAAACTAGAATTTTGTGATAACGCAAAACAACTAGTAGCACCATTATTTAGTTGTGTGAAGAATGGTTTCTATATCAAATTAAATCAGAGTCATATACTAGGAAGGTATGGCGTTAAACCATTTCATATTATTTGTTGTTTTTGTTATTGCTCGGACCTCTAGGTGATAATGTGAATATTACAGGACATTTATTAGTATATACATGGCCGCTTATATATAGATTGTCGTCTTTTATTATTACAAAATTCTTGTTTACACATTGTTAAACTTTAGAAGCATTTTCCCACGAAATTGGATTTTTTAGTTACTTCTTTTTTATTAAAGGAGCGATATCCAGCGATGTACAATTACGCTCTCATTTGGAAACCAAAGTCAACTTACCTACTAAAAAGTTAGGTAACCTCAACCAGTGAAAGTTGTACTTCACGCCAAAACCAACTACTTTACCAAGTATGTCCTCACACATCTGAGCTGGTGGTCCTGTCTACCAGCTTTCTCGTTTTGACTCATTGCAAAGACAATCTATTCTCATTGTTGATAATCCTGAGTTAATATGTGGTATAGATTTATTAGAATTTCACAGAGACATTGGTTCTCCATGTGTGCTTTACAGCATGTACAACAGAGTGTTGTGAAGAACTCTGAATGACAAATTCGCACCATCACCAGGTGGCTGGTAACTCATCCACATACACTAAATAAATAAAGCCAAAAAAAAGAATGGTGACAACTGTATGATTCCCTAAAAGCTTCCTTATGTGCACCCTAGCATTGTGGAATATGAGTTACCTGGTATGGTGTTCCCCAGGGCTATGACATAGGGCTCTTAAAAAAGGGATGAAACATGCTTTCTGAGGTCGGTAACAAAACAATGATGCCATGGTGTAGCAGTTGTCAACAGGCGACAGTAATTTTGCATTAAAAAGAAAACTGTAGCCAAAGGTAGTCGCTTATAAAGACAAATGCAGACAAAATCACGGGCGACCGTATTATTATATCATTTTTTTTTCCAAATTTCTATACATGACTGTATATGTAAATATATATTATGTGGAGATTGTACATTCTAACAGGTGGACCAGCAGGCGCTACTGAAGCTAATATTGATGAATTCATGGAAACATTGCAAGGATTGGTAGCAGATCAGAAGAATAGTGGAGTTGTGAAACAGGCTCGTGATATACTTAATAGAATTGAATTACCAATTAATTAATGGACATGTTTAAGAATTATGAAAAGATTACATATACTGTAAAAAAGAAAAAATCTTTTATTTGTCTAATTGTAAAAATGATTTTTGCCAGAAGGATATTGAGTATATAATTTTTAATTGAAATTCTTTATTAGATATAATATTAGATACCTTAATTTTGTATCTATAATAGAGGTACACAAAACATGTGTCACATTAATGTGTTACAGTAATATGAAATACCTTACTGAAAACTAAATATTATTAATTAATATTAATTGAAATCAGTCTCTTAAATTCTAATTATCACTATCATCATCTGTTAAGTCGGGTCTATCTCCAGTCGCCTCCGTATCAAATTCATGAAGTTTTTTCCTCCATATTTTGATTAAGGTATCCCATGACCTTCGGCTGTATTTCACATATTTCTCTGGAGTTTTTGGATGTTTCTTTGTGCGCAAATCACTATAAAATAAATACATATTAAATTTTTTTTAATAATCTGTGGTGACGCCGCGTCGATTGTCGACGTCACCGTGGGCGTGCAAGAGTGCGGGGGTATCTATGATAAATTAAATGGACTGTATATGCGGGGTTGCTATATTTGATATTCAACTATTGCGATCAGTTACGACTAGGGAAACAAGGGTAGGAAGGAAACTTGGCACATACCTCGCGGCGATGCAGTCTCCACGTGGCTAGCCGGCTAAGTGATTCTCGTTTCTTTCCACTGGGTTTCCTCCCTCACAACACTTATTGTTTATAATATATGTCGGCACGTATGTAGCGATGCGTTTATTTCTCACTCGACCATGCAAAAACTCAAAATGTTAGCATGCGGCGCGGCTCGGCGCGGACATAACAACACTGTCCGGCGCGCAAACTACAAGACGATAGCAGTCGAACTAGTGCAATGGCGGCAACAGTCGAACACTGGCGGCCGCAATCGAAACTAACGGCGCGGGCGTCGCGCTCGCGGCGAATAAGCATGTGCCATAGTTAACGGGAAATGTGATTGGGCAAGGCTAGAAAGGTGGCGTGACCTGATCGCAATTAATTGGTCGGGCTTCAAAGTGGCATAATTTAATCCATAATGCGGGAATTTTCAAACATACATAAAGCGGCGCAACCAATCTGCTTAAATTGTTAGATCTTCAGACATTTTTTTTATATATTATATGTTTTAGTATTTGACCACAATCTTACCTAATGTTAAATGATGATATGGTCCAAAATCATAACTATGTTAAATCTAGAGGCACTGGCTCATAAGAGCAGCCGATGGAACACGATTAAAAATGCTCGGTGACAGATTTTAAATTTAAGGATGGTAGGCAGCATCATTCACCTAAAGATTCAGCTCATTTCCAAGAATTCTAACCTACATCAATGGATGCAGTGTTCAATCATATTAAACAATGGGACATCATCATCATTTCAATTGGTATAAGTTGATTGAAATTATTTTTATAGCTAAATTTATCATAAACATCAAAGTAAATCCTAACATACTTACAATGGAACATGTAGAATATAGTTTTGATAACCAACTGTGTTTTTCCCATAGTCAATTTGTTTCTGTCTTCTCTGTAATATTTCTGGATCTGTTTCCAACTCCAAGGGTTTTCTGTTACATAAATATATTCACGTTTTTTTTTTAATAGTAAGCTTATCTTGATTGTGATCACTTGATGTTAAAATGGAGAACTGAAGATGTTTACACACTATGCCTTCAAGGAATGCTTATTATGTGCATACACAAAACTGATGCTTGTGACAGATATTCAATTAACCTATGTTCAACATGCTTTTATTAGGTTTATCTTTATCTATCTATGTATGCCATCCACTTCAAAATTCCAGATCCATCGAAACTTAACAGGGTCTGATGAACTATTTGTAACAAATTATGTTAATTAAGCACTCCACATTTTTTACAATCAAATTAACTATTATGTTGATAAGTACATTCTTAAAATGTTTTTCAAATTATTTGAATATCTTTATTAATATTATTAACCAGTGAGTTTTCGTCTCTATGGCATGAACACTTCATATTTTAAAAACATTTAATGTATTTTAGTTAGGTTATTATAATATATCTTTATATATAAATTTCTTCTGTACGTGTGTATGTCACTGAACTTCTCCTAAACGGCTGGACTGATTTTGATAAAATTTTGTGTGCGAGTTCCAGTGGATCCGAGAATGGTTTAAATTCACATTTGGACCCGGTAGGTGGTGCTGTGGTTAACTTTTAGGATTTTTTTATTATCAAGGTAGGTCAACATCCGTCGGCCCCGCTAGTATATATACATATATATTTAATGGGGTATTTTTCTTTTTTTAACTATTATTTATTTTAACTGAATAATACAAAGGTATTGTACTGCATGGTAAGTACATCATAATTAAAAATCAAAATCAAATATGAAAATTAAAAAATACAAATAGTTGCTAGTCATCTTGGCCTGCAAGACTCTTGTCAGATGTTTAACTGATCCCAAAATGTAAAAAAAAGATGTCACTGTGATGGGACCCCCACAGGTTAACCGTCATATAAATAGTTTTAGAAATATAGTATGATACAGTTAATATATCTCTCTTCAATATAGTACTCATTGATCCCCAAAAACAACCTACATGCAACACTATGGTTATATCTTCTGGTGTATGATGATTATCGTCCAAGTTAATAAGTATTAAAAAGTATAATAGCTAGTCAGACATTACAAAATATCCTATAATATTGTAATTATTTCATTATATCATTTTCCTTAACTGAAGTACTGAAATCCACATTATAAACAATGTGGCCAAAAACAATGAGGCCTAGTGCATACATTTTCAAAATATCATTCATAGATGATACAATATACACTAAAATATCATTACTTGTTAAGTACATTATAGTAACATACCTAGGTTTGCTATTCGCGTCAGGTTTGGATTTTTTTTTGTCGGAGTATTCTCTGCTGTCTGTTCTTATTCTTTTATTTTTATTATCTATAAAGATGAAAATAAATAAATTTAAGAAATAATTTTTATTTGATTGAATTATCATTTTCTCGTGTTACTTTTTACCAAATATCAACAATATTTACTTTTGTATTGTTTTTGTTAGACATTAGAAACCAAAATACAAATGTTTGACGCTTATTAAAAACTACGTACCATTAAGCGAATCTTCTACTTCTTCAGACCAACTTTTCTTTACTTTACGAGTACTCATATTTCCTGTTATTTTACTTTTTGAAAAACTTGAACAATGAACGCGCGAAAATATTTTTTTGTCAATCCAATATGCATAACATAAAACCACAGAATAAAACTACCCCAAATAGGGATGCGATTTGAGAATTATTAATTGAATATTACATTTTTAGACATAGCAAAATTGATGATTTTATAAGATATTAAAAATTGAATCAATCCAGTGAATCCATCTCTGCTACTATAAAATCCTGATTCGATTTTTTCTAAATAGATAAAAGCAAAAAAAAAAACGTTCTTCAATAAAGAAAAAAAATTATGAAATCCAATTTTCAATAATCATTCCTCAAGAACTTGATTTATAAATGAATCAATCGCATAATTCAAACCGATTAAAAAAAATTTTTTTTCGAAGAATTGTCATTTGTATTCCTATTGGAGAATATACGTAAAAAGGTCTACATCCCTCTATTATGCATAGACCTATTATGTTATATTTGATTCTGTGTTTTACATTTTAATTATCTTTGTCATT